>JBBPFQ011006016.1:0-10784 GCA_037974815.1 Kaempferia elegans | reverse complement strand
TTTCGTTGCATCTTTCCTAAGAGTGAGTGTTGTTATACTAGTTGGGAAGTTTTATTACTTCTAGAGGCACCTAGAGGCTAGTGTAAACTTGTAGTAAAATCATTGGTTGAAGGTGTAGTACTCTGGATTAGTTTTTATGTGATCAATCAAATTAAGTTAGGTCTTGTATTTTTCGATGTCTTTTGTCTAAATGTGCAGGAATTTAGAAACACAAGAAATCGAGCAAGCAAGAGGGTGGTTCGGGAAATGAGTCGACGAGCTCAATGCATCTAAGGCACGAAAAACTATGGAAGAGTACACTGGTAGATGAGAAGGACGCACACGGAGCATTTGAGGGACAAGAAGCAGGGGAGGAAACCTGCTCGAGGAGAAGGTCAGAGTTGGATTCGGGTGAGCTCAACTCTGGAGCATCGCCCACACGAAGAAACTATAAAAAAGTCAAATATGAAGTTAATTTCTTGAGTTGTCAACCAAGGTGCGAAGGCGCCTAGGGACTAGGCGCTAAGGTGCCTCGAACACAGGCGCGAAGGCATCTCAAGTCCAAGCGAGAAGGCATCTTAAGTCCAGGCGCGAAAGCCCCTTGATGGTGCATGGGGGTGCCCTTGCGCCTTACTTGGAGTCTCCCTAGATCAATCGAGGTGCCTCCCATCGACCAGAGTCGTTGATCGAACATTGCAATTTGAATAAATCTTTACACATGGGAGGCACCTTGGATCCTCTTGGAGGCGCTTCCGAGTAACGTCAACAAATGGTAACCTCATCCCATGAGGATTTAAGAATCCCCATAGAGCTAGGAATTAGAAATCAACAATTGTATTTATTTTCCTAATCATTTCTGAGCTTTAGACTACTCCGCCTTCAATGATGAAGTCTTTTTAGTGAAGCATTAAACTGCCTTGAATTAACAACCATGTATGTTGTAACTAAGTAAATATCTGAATCTTTTACTTATTTGTTTATGTTTATTAATTTGTTTAATTAATACTATGCTCTTTCTCTATTCAAAAAGCAAGAGATTTTTGTTTAACTTATTTTCAAGGCTATTCATCCCTCCCTCCTCTAGTCGGTCTCACCTGGACCTTCAGAAGGTCTTTAGCATGGACGAGAGTTTGTCAAGAATGTTAGAACTAGTTGTGATGGATGGTCAAATAAGATAGAGGGGGTGAATAATAATTATACTTGAAATAAAAACTTTTTTATTTTTGTACAACACTAGCAAGGCACACAAATATCACTAGCATCAAAAATAAAAACATACGCCACTTGTACATACTACAATCACTATCACAGTTAGCATATAATGTGGTTCAAAATTCTCATTATTTCTACTCTACAACATATGATTTATTAGTGAGTCACTTAAGAAAATTCACTTTCTCTTTTGTGAATAGCGTTTGAAGGTGCAAAAATCTTTGTAATAATTACACATGCATATGGACTGAAATGTGACATAGAGGGGGGATATCGTTCACTTTTTCTTCTTTCTTTTCTATCAAAGTTAGTATGGACTTTGGAATATAAAGGAACATAAATAAAGAAAATAAGAAAGAACACAAAGGGATTTTTTTGGAATTCACACCCCCAGGGGTGCTATATCCAAAGTCTGTGTACTTTGTGCGAGTCCACTATCTTTTTCTCCTTTCCGAAAACTTTTCGGAAGCAGAGAAACCACTTACAAGATTTGTAATACAATCACAAGTATAGAAAGAGAGATGTGTATAATATAAAATGTACAAGCAAACTAGTGTCTATTTGGTCCGAAAGACATAAATATTTAAGAACCCATATTAATGTTCTCCAATGGTCATCATTTAGATTACTTATAAATCTACTTAATTTGTTGACCACATAGACAATATCTAGACGTGTGCAGTTAGTGACATACATCAAATTGCTGATTATTCATGAATATTTCAATTGTGATATGAGTTTACCATGGTTGTTAGTCAAATACAAGCTTAAATTCATTGGTGTTTTTACAGGAAAAAGATCATATAAATTAAATTTCCTCAGCATTGTCTCAATATAATGGCATTGCTACAAGATAATTCTTTCTAATATCTTAGTGGTCTTAATCCTGAGTATAATATTTGCTATATTTATATCTTTTATATCAAAGTTATTGGTCAACATATTGTTAGTAGTCGTGATTATATCAAGATTGCTCCCCATGATGAGCATACCATCTACATATAGACAAATGACGACAAACGAGTCAGATATGTCTTTATTACACTTATTTATTTTAAATCTATTTGACATCATAGTTTTGTTAAATTTCTTGTGTCACTATTTTAATGTTTGTTTTAGCTTAGCCCATATAGTAACTTTACTAATCTGTACATCTTATTTTCTTGTCCCGGAGCCACAAACCCTTCAGATTGTTCCATATATAATTCTTCCTCTAATACTCTATTTATAAATGTTATTTTCACATCCATTTGATATATCTCAAGGTTATGTATTGCAGTAATTTTCTATAGTAACTTTTTTGGCCTCCCTTGGTGTTGCCCTTTGCTGAGATACTTTCTCCACGTGCCAGTATTTTGTTCCATTAGATTTGTCTTCTCAAATATAAGTATTTTTGTTGATTATGATTGTTTGCAATTATCTTCTTCTCAATTCACAGTCTTACAATTAGATCCTCAAGTCACATCCTTTTTCACTTGTGCTTTAGATAATTTTTGAATTCCCTCCACAAAGATGGAAGTTTCTCGATTAGCATAACAACTTGAAAGATTCATAAATTATCATGCCCTCAACATGCAGATTATGTAAGATTAATTGTAATTCCTAGACTTGAGTTATCACGGTTTTAGAATCAATCATTTTGAAGTCTAAGATTTACCGACAATGAATTTCTTCAGTTCAACATCTTCTATTTTGTACTACCTTTCAAGAGATTCCTATAACTTCTTTGTAGTTGTCATTGGAATATATAAGTTGTATAACATGTTGTCCAAGCCATTGAGGATATAGTTTTGACATAAGAAGTCCTCAAACATCATATGTCACACTCTTTTCTTCATTAGTCTCACCTTGAGATATAGAGGGGGAATCTTCGCATAAAAACATCGCAAGGTACAATATGGTTAGGTAAAATATCATCTTTTGTTGTCACCTCTTGAAATCAATACCTTTAAATTTCTCTGATTTCTTATCATGCGTCGGTGGAACAAGAGTCGTCAATGATTAATCCATCGAGATTGCACAAAAAAATTCATTACCTATTGGATATGGTGGTATGTGGTGCAATTTGAGTGTGTGCAGAATCACGGTATAACACCATTTAACGAAGTCGAGGCTAAAGTTGAACTCTATCTCTTTAAGATGAATTTGTCCTGCATACGGTGCTCATGGAACATGATAATAATCCCCCAAGATACAACGACTTTGTCTTGGGATAGTAGCATGGTAAATCACAAGACCACTGAATGAAAAAAAAAAAACTTCTCGAACTTTCCAAATACAAGTATGTAATGTAATGTTTGCTTTGTTTTGAATTGGATTGAATGAAATGAGAATGTGAGAGATTTTATTTAAACCAAATGAAGAGGTAGAAGAACCTCTTGGTTCAATTAGGTTTCATCTATCGAACTTGAATTGGATGATCTAAATCACATCCCTTCCCAAAGAACACAATATCCCTTCCCAAGGAACACAATGCCTCTTCATTTGGATGTCTTCCAATTTTAAATCAATAGTTGAGATTGAGCAATCCGAAGGGGCACTTATCCCCTTTCAAGTTGGAAGAACCAGATATGTTCATCTTAATTGAACAATCTAAATTTAATTTCGCATTCACATTAATTTTCCAATAATAATAACATTTCAATTACAATCAAATGGATCGTCCGTATAAAATACTTGCATAGCCTTAAATGCTAAAATATAAGGTTCGTTAGGACGCCTAACATTTTAAAAATTAGTCAATCACATTTTTATACTATCATTGTGTAGGGATCTTTTGTGAAACACAGTAAATAAATGCAGTGAAAAAAGAGATTCCTTCCAGAGATCCATGCAAATACAATATATATATGTTTGATTGAGTTGTTAGCTTTTGCGTGAATGAAACAATCATGGCAACAACTTTGATTCAACAAATCTCAGCACGATCAGAATGGTTGCACCTCTATGGTATCTACATGAATATGTTCCACGTTCGTCGTACAAACTCAGTTTCGAAGAAGAACCACCTCGTTGTGCTAGCAACTAGGATGGTTCATCCAAGAGAAGAAGAAGAGGAAGACTAGAATTTTCTTACACACACACATTCCTTCTTGCTAGAGAAGGCTATTTAAGGTGGCAAGTGCAAGAGAAATTTAACTTCTCTCTTAAAGATGACTTTAAGAAGAAAAATCTAACTTCTCACCTTCTTTCTTATATATGGTATTAAGAGAAAGCTAATTCTCCTTCTTCTTGTATTGGACTTTCTAGTTTGGTTGGGCTTAAATAAATGAACAGCATATTGGATTAACACATTAATCCAATAAGTTCAAATCCAATTAGATTAAGGTTCAAAACCATAAAATAATCTTCAAATCAATCTTTGTGTTTCTTGATCTTTAAGTAGACACACTCAATCAAATAAGTTCAATATCTCATATTGACTAATTTGAGCATGATCAAGCATTCCTGTGTCATACGTAATTAAGAGGCCCATAAATATCACTTCCATCATATGGAAGCGATAGATTACATCTATATTACTCATATCTCTCCGCATACTTATTGCATAGTTAGTGATTGACTTTATAGTTCACCTTGTTACAAGTGATGTTTGCCAATACTAAAATACCAACTCCTTATGTAAAAAACCATAGTGACTTCAGGTCTAAAGATCATTCATTACAATAGTCACTATGAGAATATTTATGACACTTTTATAATTATTCATAAGGCATTCTCATAGTTGGTCAATTCAGTACATATTCTCTAATATATATTCATTTATCAACTTAATATATTGTATTCATGACTTGTTAGATTAAGTCATCAGTTGATCTACTGATAGTCTCAACACATTAACATTGTCTTGTATATTAATGCTTGACTAGGAATAGTTAAGAACAGTGTTTTATATATATCTACAGCCTCATACTATCAATTTAACCAATTGATATATTGTAGACTAGAACCTCCTACCCTAGGATATTGTTATACTTATTCATCTTGCACATATTTGAAGGAAATATAATAATTATAAACTTTACCTTTTATTAATAAAATATGATACAAAAGTTTCCTTGCCAGTCATCTCATAATTACGTTTATGGGCTAATATATACTAACACATTATGCTATGGGATCCCAAATGTCTCATAAAAACTAAACCTTGCATATCATTTGCATCCTTTCGAGATGGAACAAACGTAGAGTCAAAGTTGGGTCTTGTTGTTTAAAAGCCCTGGGGTGAAACTATAAATTATGCCCTAATTTTATCTTTCGAGCACTGCTTTTTCCAAAAAGAAACTTTTACATCATCTATCATAAAATATATATAGCTACAAAAAAACACAGATGTAACTCATTTAAAGTGTATTCGTGATGAACTTTTAAAGACAAAATCATCAATAATAACATCGAATTCAATGTTTTCCAAAATATTATTTTCAAAGCATAAAATTGCTAATCAATTTAGGTTATCTTGAGTCATTTGATCCTTAAATAAGATTTTATTAATTTTAATTTTAAAATTTTCTTTCAGCATATGTCACTGTCACAGTATTGTCAATAATATCATATAAGAAATTATCACATTTGGAAATATATCTATTATTTTTAAAAACTCTAATATATGAATGGAAAACTATTTTTTATTTATTTCTTAAGATTGATTTAGAAACATTACTTTCAAAACCTGTATCTAAAAACATATATTTTGTATTAATATCATAAGTGTCACTATTTCTTAAAGTATTTTCAAGATTCACACAAAAACTCATCAATTCATCTTCATCTAATGAAACTAATTTTTCAATATCATACAAGAACCCAAATATATATTCAAAATATTGCATCTGTTCAAACCTACTCTTCAATTGCCCAAGAGCAATATCTATCACTATGATAAAATAATTCATTCGAAAAGATTATTCTAGTGATAGATTTTCCCTTTCAGTATTAGCAATCTCATCAAAATGTCTCTTTCTATAAATTTTATGGTTTATAGGAAATACAAACTCAATTTCCATATCAGATGATTTTTTCCGCATCAACCATAGCAGAAGCAAAATCATTTTCTCTATGTTTTTCAAAAAAAAAAATATAAGACAATTGTTTTATAGCAACATCAAGACGCATATCCTCTGATTGTAATTTTTTGTTAACTAAGTTAATTTTATGCAAAATATCATGTCAAATAAAAAGGCTTAATATAAATTCAAAACTTGAAAGTTCACCAAATGCTAAAGTTTTAGCATCTCTACTTAATTTGTTGTCTTTCATTTATTTCTATTAATTTAACAAAGTTTCTTTGATTTGGGAGGCTTGAGATAATATTGTTTTTCAATATGAGTTTTCCATATTGTAGTTGATAACGATTTTAAAGTTAATCCATCAATATATTCAAGCAAAAGATTTCATCTTTTTGTTGAATTAGAGACATAGTGTACATACATTAACATTCTCCAAAAAATGATTTTTCTTTAGCATAAGAATTTATCATGTCGCAAACAACTAAGTTAAGAGAATGAGAATCACATGACATATAAAATGCTCTATGATTAATGTCAAGAATCTCCTTTGCACACTTTTTATGTTTTATCTTTCATATTAGATCCATTATTAGAACCTTACATTCCCACATTATCAATATCATGAGATTGTAAAACAACTTGCAATACATTGAAAAGATATAAACTAATTGTATCTTTTACTTTTAAAAAATCTAAGAAGCACTTTTCTATTCTAATTGGAGCATCTGAAACATCTATATATTTTATATGAAAGTCATTTATTTTATGTGACTTGCATCTAGTGTACAAATTAAGCTGTTGGTGCTGGAAGCACCAGCTAAACGAATATGTGTTTTGATATTGGCAAAAGTTCTAAGTTTAAGGTTATTGTGATCTAATAAGCTTAATTTTTTGGGGCTATAAAATTTCTTTGGGCCTGGGCAGGAGCCCTGATAGCAGGGCCGACTCTAAGTAGAGTTTATAGGCGCCTTCATGAGTTATCCAATGAGGGTAACCTTTAATATATAAATCCATCAATAGTCAAATTACCATAAGCAACCTCTCTTGAAATAAATATATCAATCTTACACCTACACAAAGACATAAAATCTTTCTATTTATGTTTGCATTAGAAAATATAAAATGTAAAAACTCTCGACTCTATTTTTGTACTCTGGGTTTGTTTAGGTAAAGGCATTCAACTCTTATATATAATAATTCTAAAAAAATTATTAAAATAAGTTTAACATACAAATATAAAATATACAAGGAGAGCATAAAAATATATACTAAAAACTAACATTAATAAGGAGAGAAAAGTTTGTCTTTTTAAAGTTATACAGTAGCTTTTTTGGCACAACAAATTGATCTAAAACATTAATAATTGTTTCCTTCCGTTTCTCACAGCCATCCAAGCAGGAAAAAAAATATGCAAACTCTGTTAGCAGCATTACAAAAATAGAGTCACTTAAATATCTTGTTTCACGAATGTGAGGATCTAGGCAAGAACTGACAGTTTGACAAACAAACACTCATGGAGTTCATTATCTGAACCTAAGAGAAACCTATATGAGCAGAAACTGTCATAAAGACTCAAATTATATACCTGAGAAATTCAATAAGTTTCAATAAGACTGTTGGCTCAAGGTTTCAATCCACACATTTGACAGATATTAACTACGCACCCGTATTTTGATTCCTAGATATGGCACTGCCTGTAGGGCATTTTCCTCCATGAAAAGTCTGGAACATTAGCTGCTGAATGAGGAGTCGGTCAGCTCTAAAATTTAATTAGTTTGAAGAACTAGATGCCTAGATTAAAATACATTAAAGCTACAACAACATTTTTTTTTAACAACAAAAAAGCTTCACGTGAAGGTTCTTGTTTGAATCATTCATGCAAAGTCGACTTCTGATAGGGGCTCTTTCCATCCTATGAACTGCAACGAAATAAAATTAGGTAGACCTATAATTTTGAGTGTTTAGTGAAAGTTCAAATTGATCAAGGTTTTATTTCAGTAAGATTTCTCCTAACCCTCTATAAGTTATTTAGTCTTCAATGAAATCATTGTCATCGATAAACAAGGGCATTTAAGGAGCTTCAAATAAGGAATTTGACAATGAAATCAACAAAATTCACACTCAATACTCTAATGGCCCAATAAACTAAGAATTATTACACACAAGGATCCTTAAGAAAATTGTACATTTTAAGGGAAGCAGAAGAGAATTAGAAAAGATGAATGTGAAGTCAATTGATCTCGTCTGCAATCAGTGAGTGATGGAATGTCGGTGAGCTAGCTGGGATATGGACCAAGTCACCATGACTAGGAGGGTGAGCAGCTATCTTCTAAGTAGATTGAATCGCTGTACCTTCAAAAAAACCAAGAAGAGGATATTGAAAGTGCTAGAAAATCTCTCGTCAATGATGCCTACAAGGTTGTTAGAAGATAGGAAAAAGTAGATGGAGCATTAGATGAATGACTAGGAGTGCTCCGGCCTTCTACTCTGCAACTCAAATCAATTTCTGGTGATATCAAAAATGGAGAAGATAAACCGTGCAAGAGAATAATGAAATATAAGTGTATATAGTAATGAGCATCCAACATCTGTTTGCATGCTGAGACAAGACTTTTGATAGCACAAAGAAGTGAGATGTCACATCTATGGCCGTCAGAGGAGATGATGCACTTTTTACAAGATGTCATGTCTTAGTAAGGAAGATGTCCCATCACTGTATCAAGGTCATATCATCCATATTCTGCACTATAGAGATCTTGTAGGGATCATGCTATGTCACACATACTACTCTACGTGTTTGGACACTCAAGTGTCATGACAACTCATGCATTCTAACAACCCACAGGGTGCCCAGTGTTGTTCTGGATATTTGGACCTATATAGGAGATGCGTTAGATCGAAGTGGACGTGAGCCTGAGCTTCTGAGCGACAGAGTCAGTTAGACATGAGTTTGTCACTCGAACATGAGCTAAATACCCCGTCAGAGAGCTGAGCCCCTAGATAGGACCAACCGAAGATTGGGGGTTGGCCTTTACTAGGAAGTATGTCGGTCGACTCGGTTAGGAAGACTGGCGGGTCAGGTCTCAGCCAAGAAGACTAGTGGGTTGCCTCGGCTTGGCCAGGAAGACTGGCGGATTGACTCAACTCATCTAGGAAGATTGTTGGGTTAGCTCTAACAGATCAATCTTCATTGGGAAGATTGGTGAGTCAGTGTAGTCGAATAGAGATGACCTCATTAACCCCCTAGACTTTAACTCAGCTCAACATCTGATTGTCTTTCATTGCATTCGTGGCAGCTTTTCATACTCCTCGTATCAAATACATACCTCAAAACTCAAGCTTTATATTAATTACCTTACTAGTCCACAAATCCTAAGGGAAATAAGAAGCATAAAGGTTATTAAGTAGTTTAATTTCTTAGCAAGGACGGATCCGGGAATTAGAGTTAGGGAGGGCTTGAACTTACTTATTGTTTATTGAACTTAGGGTGAAGGATAGAAAGACTAGATAAAATAAAAGTTAGGGCTTCCAATTATGAACTACAAACTACTGTGTTGATTTGTTTTCCCCACTCTTGGCATTTGGCCGAAAATGAGTAACAAAGTAAATTAAAAGATCAAAAGATAAACCAAACAAAATAGTGGGAACCGGTAAAGGGAGAAAAAAAATAATAGAACAACTATAAGGATGAAATAATAAGAGAATAGAAGTATTATCCTCTTTTCCAACTTTCCAACTGTTTCATTTAGCTTCAACGATAAACAAAAGGGAAAAAAAAAAGTTACTCTTGTTTGAGAGGATGAAGGACTAAAGTCTAAGATCGTTGTTGGTAGACTAGAAAACAATAAAAGGAAGGGAAGGAGAGCTACTACTTTTGAGAAGAGGAAGAAGAAAATAGAGCTATTATAACATGAGAAGAAGGAAAAGAAAAAGTTGGCATCTGGAGGTAATGTAGTTGGATGAAGAAGAAAAGAGAGTTATTTAACCGATTTAACCTAATTAAATTTAATTTGGTAATAATTTAGCGAAATCAAATCCAAATCAGCCTTAGTTTCAACTAGCATGTCCCTTATCTCTCCTTCTACCCGATAAATTTTATTTGATCTTAATCTAATTTTAATTCAGCACTTCATGTTTGGTTATTTAGTTTATTTATTTTGTTAAAAAAAATAATATTTAATAAAATTTATATAGATATTTAACAATACACCGGAGTTGCATGGACATGATCAAAATTTTAAATTTATTTTCCCACAAACACAGGAATTGGTGCAACATTGCAATACCGCAAATGTTATGGATCACTACAAAATAAAAACATTTATATAAGAACGGTTTATTAGGAGCGGTCTTAACACCGCTCTTGAAAATCGAATAACAGAATCGGTTTGAACTAAATCGTTTCTAATATCTTACCTTTTGCAACCGCTTTTATTAAATAGTTTTAGCACCAATTTGAATAAACCGCTGTTGTAAACCACTCTGAATGATACAACTATTAAAAGCAATCTTGAAACTGCTAATATTAGATACTTTTAGCAACGGTTCTGCATCTAACACTGGTACTAACCGCTTATATTGCTC
>JBBPFQ011005802.1:0-10784 GCA_037974815.1 Kaempferia elegans | reverse complement strand
GTCGTTTTCTATTTTTTTAGAAAATGCGAGATTTTTAGAAAATGAAAATAGAAAACATGCAAACCAAACGCCCCTTAGATTCACGGCTTTACAAGCAACATATACCATTTCCCACTACGATCCAGTACGCTTTTGTAGTACGCGCACCAATAAATATTTATTTCATTCGTACTGTGTGGGTTGGTAATTGTGTGGGTATGGACTTGCTTTTATTTGGCCTTTTGACGTCAGTTTTTTTATCGCTTCCATCTTCGAAATACACTGCATCCTCCTTTCCCCCTTCAATTATTAGCCGCCTCTCTTTCGATTCCTAGTTCTCTACTGCGTTGGATCGCAATCGCGATATTGGCTCGATCTGATGGCGGAGGGCTTCGATTTGTCACCTCGCTGAGTCCAGATAAGTTTGACTCTCCTCCGTTTCCCATTGCTTGTGATCCGGAGGCAGGTCTGGGGATTTCGCATCGGATTTGGTTCGCTCGGAAGCAGATTCGGTAATAGTCGAGGCTGATTTCGTGCTGTGTTGCATAAAATTCTGTTTTTTTGTTTGTTTTCGATTTAGTGTGCTTGTAATTTCTCATCCTAGGGTTTTGGTCCCTATTTCTGGTAAGCCGAGGTTGCGAATTTGAAATGTTTTTGTGTGTTATTTTCAGAGGTAGTTGGTTGATTTGGTGTAGAAACTGCGAGAAAGGTGGGATTTTGATGGGTTCCTTTTCAGGTCTGAATATTGTGAAGAATCGTAGCTTTTTATCAAGGAAAAGTCACTGAATTGTATTAGAGGGAGGAAATAAACCATTTTGGTTGGGCGATTCTGTTTCTGAAGTCACAAAATGGAGGGGAATTTGCCTGCTGGTAGCATGATCCCAGGAGTTTCCTATGGTATGCTAGGTTTGCAAGGAAACATGCATAACCATCAAAGCTCAATGATCCACCAGTCTATACATGATGATTTCCCAATGTCAGGCAATCACCTGCAAGGATCTGATCATCGAACAGGGGCTTCTGTCATGGATTACAGCAAAGGACAGCATAACAAGACCTCCATGAGCGATGATGACGAACCTAGCTTCAATGACGATGCCGGCGACGGCCATCAAGAGGCTGGGAAAGGGAGGAAGGGATCCCCATGGCACCGCATGAAGTGGACGGATAGGATGGTGAAGCTTTTAATAACTGCTGTTTCTTACATAGGAGAAGATGCTACTTCTGAGTGTGGAGGGAGGAGGAAGTATGCAATCTTACAGAAAAAGGGCAAGTGGAAGGCCATATCAAAAGTGATGGCCGAGAGAGGTTGTTATGTTTCACCTCAACAATGCGAAGATAAGTTCAATGATCTAAATAAAAGGTACAAGAGGCTCACCGATATTCTTGGCAGGGGCACATCTTGCAAGGTTGTTGAGAATCCAGCATTATTGAACCGTATGAATAACCTTTCTGAAAAGATGAAGGAAGATGTAAAAAAGATTTTGAGCTCAAAACATCTTTTCTATGAGGAGATGTGCTCGTATCATAATTGTAACCGGTTGAATTTACCCGCTGACCCAGCGCTTCAACATTCACTCCAGCTGGCGCTACGAAGTAGAGATGAGCACGACACAAGGAGGGGCTCACATGAAGATGTCGATGAAGATGATCAAAGTTCTGATAGTGATGATGAGGAAGGAGATGCTGAGGAGCATAATGCAGTGCGTGGTGATGTATCATGCTTTCCAAAGAGGATGAAGCCTGGGGTGGACCATGAGGCAGCAGTTTTTGGAAACCCATCAGGTTCGCACGGTTGTGGTAGAGGCCTCCAACCTCAAGGTTTGGCAGTCGATATGAACCAGGTGTTGCCAGATGGATCTAAATCCACACTAGTACAACAACAATGGGATAATTCTTATTCTCTTCAGCTCGAAGAGAAGCGGTTGCAAATTCAAGCTGAGATGCTGGAACTTGAGAAGCAACGCTACAAGTGGCAAAGGTTTAGTAAGAAGAAAGACAGAGAACTAAACAAGATGAGGATGGAAAATGAACGAATGAAACTTGAGAATGAACGTATGTCCCTTGAGTTAAGGCAGAAGGAGATAGAAATGGATCTCATGTTAAAGAGGACCTAGCTAAGTTCCTTGGACACTCCGAAATTGTGCACCACCAATAAGGTAAGCATAGGTGATTCTAGTCATTTACTTGTAGCCAAGCTTTGAGGGTATTTTTGCTAGTAAAAGTACCAATAGGCTTGTTATAATAGCAATTAAACTCTTTTCTGAAAATTCGAACTTCAACTTCTTCCCAATGGCCTTGTAACTGAAGCATCTTAAAATGTCGCCCTTCTTCTATATTGAATTGTTTTCCTTTCCTATCAAAGCTTCAGTGTGGTTTCTGTTAGTTTTGTACTTTTCTTGCTCTTGGATCTAAGATTAGAGTTCCATTTTAGCTTCTAGTTTTGGTGCATATATCAAATCTAAATCTTTTGACTGCTGTAACAAAAGAGTTAATAACCTTGCTCTTTGTTGGTCAAGTTGTATGTTCTCTTGGATGAACTGATGCCCTAGGTTGATTCCACCCTGGTTGACTCCACCTACAATGATCACTTGGACTGTGTCATCCCTCCTCTTTTGCCTTTCGCACCCTTCATTGAAAAATGAAGAAGAAAGCCACCATACTTGGAGGCTCTAGTGGGCAGGCGCACATGATCCTTGGAGCATAGTGTTGTTGCATATGCACGGACGACTAAATTGACATAATGCTCTTGCTCATGCTTTTCCTTACGTGAGCTAAACATGGGCCTATGGGAATTCCTCTACGGATGAGAGTTGTTGGCTGTTTGCGCAACCTACATTGACGAAGCTCCAACAGGCTTCTACACCAACTTGTGCGATCATTGGTATAGAAACAAATTGTTGTTAAAACAAATTTGGCATCAGGTAGATATAGAAACTAATAAATAGCCTACAACCTAATTGCTATAGCTTAGTTCAAAATAGTGAATACTGTAGAGGTTCAACGTTCGTTCTGACGGTTCTTGTTGATGAAATAGTTTATCGACTTTCTATTGTTGCTTTCTTCTTGTTTAATAGAGAATAAATTGCATTGAAGAATGCGTATACTTGTAGTAAGGAGGTGCACTTTTTCTAGCCACCATCAAGCATTTTAAAGAGCTAACAACAATGTCAACTTATGTTTCATTGTTGACCTTGTCTTTCTTCTTCCGCTCCGCCTTCTCATCTTTCATTGTGTGCTCGTTGATGATCTTGCTCATCATGAATTGTGGAAGTCCTTAGAATGAAACTCAACTGATCTGACCACCATCTTGGCCTAGCCACCTCGCCCTTTCTCGCGCCTGGCTCCACTATTTCAAAGCAAAAGGAGGATGTTTGAACAAGTCCTTGAAGGTAAAAACTCTCTTTACTACATGCGATCAAGCTACTCAGGCAAATCGCATGGGGCACCTCTATGGTGCAATTGTAGCAAAATGAATCATATGAGCTCAAGAGACAAAGGAAATTGTCAAGAGACAATAAGACCAAATTAGTTATTAAATAATAGTAAAATAATTCTTCCTACTTAATTGGTCATTAAGTAATATTTAAATAAATATTATATTACTATTTTTCTTAATTTTTACATAATTCTAGAAAATATTACAAGAATGAAATGAGATCAAATTACCTTCTTACTTGCATCCAAATACTAGTGAAGAATTGATTTATTTATTTTCCTTACTTGATATAATTTTTTTAAAATAAAATCATCCATATGGACCATATCATTTAACTTATTGAAAAAGTTAAATAAAACAATTCAATAGACTACTAATCTACCACTTATTCTTATCTCCACCTTAATATCTCTCCTCTTTTATCTTTCCTTTTCCTTATTTTTCCATTCCAGTTAAAAAAAAAATGAAAATCAATTACCACATAAAAACCGTTTCGGCTTTTCGACGTATACCCAACCCAATCTTTCGGCTTCTCCACTGGCCCCGCCTGACTACCAGAGGAAGAAAGCGTGTGTCGTTAGCGGGTGAGTGACTATAATAATCCTGTCGCATCATAATGCGTATAATAATATGATGCGCTGGAGACCGAACGCTGGAAACAGCCGGATTAACTCACGGCTCGCGCCACTCCAACATTCGCTTAAATTAATACTTTAATCGCTCTTTAACACCTTCTCGCTCGGCGTAGCAGAGCACTAGAGCAGGAGAGCGATCGTAAGGCGACAAAGGGAAGCGGAATCATGGGAGCGTGCGCGACGAAGCCCAAGGCGGAGGCGGACGATTCGGCGCCGGTGCCCTTGCCGGATTCCAAGGCGGAGGACGATGCCTTACGGGACGAGAAGGACAAACCGAGATCGGCGCTAGACGAGAATCGCCGAAAAACCCTCGATCATTTGTTCAAGGTCCGTTACACCCACGCTGTCAGAGTCTCCTTTTTCGGCCGAAAAGGACGAAAAAAGGTTGCGGCATTTTGGCGTGTTCTGTTCTGTTCATTTTTTTTCCCCCTTCTTTTCTCTTTAGATCGCCATTTCGGCGCATTTATGTGGGGAAAAAATGGTCAATTTGTGTGCGAACTTCGATCCCTTGTGTTTCCCTCCCAACGCCACCGGTTGGCAAATAACTCCACTGGCATTGTGAAAACAAAAGACAAATGCGTATTATTTTGGTGTCAGCGGTTGCATTTATTTGTTAGGCAAGATCACATGCTTGTGAATTATTGTTCGCACTGCTTTTGAAAACAATAGTATGATCGGAAAGTAGCTTGACCTGCTCATTGTAGATTTCTTTGTCAAGTAAAAAAACCATGGAATTGGTATAACTATGAAGGGTTTATGATCCAAATGGAGGAACATGCCTATTTATCTTAACTTTCTTTTGCTTTTATGGATATCCATCAAGGTTTTATTTTGTATTAATTACTTTGTAGCTGTTTTTTCTGCTTCCCTTCTAACAAATGAAACAATTGAACTCGAGAAGGACACCAACTTCCAAGTTCCAAAGTTTTATGGCATATCCACTATTCTGCTAAAGATTGTTCTTAATATTTTACTATTTCAATCCCCACGTATCAGGAAAATAAATAAGAACTTCACATATTGTTGAGAAAATAATAGTTTGCATATTTGTACTGGGCATTTTTTTTAATCACGTTTGAAACTGGAAGCAAAACGACTGAATCATTGGTATGTTTTGCATCTGTATGTTTGGGTGACATTGCATTTATGTCTGTGGTGTAAAATGGTCCACTTGATGGATACTATCCTGTCACTCCTTGGAGACAACAACACGGATTTGAGGTGAAGATTCTTAAGTTCAAGTTGTTCATATTTGGAACTTTCATTGCATACGGGAAGAAATACAAGTCAGTTTTCTTCTCCTTTATTTTCCTCCGACATTACAGGAATATAATATTCCATATGACCATATAAACCCAGCAATAGGACAACATCAACTGATTCAGTAAAAATGATAAGATGTTTCTTGATAATTGGCTTAGGAGATTGATTTTATACTTTTAAATACAAGTAATAATATAAATGTTCACCATATGACATGTCATTATTAGCAAACACATTCATAAAATTTACTCTAGAGCCAATGAGTATACCACACTACTTTTTTCTCTAATGCTATTTAACTCATTAATAATCTATTATTCGTGTGAACTCTCTTATTTTCAATCTTTTGGAAGGTTAAAGGGCCTACAAATATTGGGCAAGGATTTTAGTTAATTTTTCTGCCTCTTTTGCTCAAGGTCTCATGAAACAAATACATTGCTCGTTACACAACCAAATCACCTAATGAACCAATTTTAGTTAGATTGATTACATATATCTAAGATAGTAGTTAAAATGTGGGATTTCCTTTCCTAAAATTCTATGGTTCAGGCTTATTGTTATTTGAGCTTGGATGCAGATAATTGTATTTAGCTAGTCTTCTATGTTCATTCTTATATGACCCAATTGTTAGGTCTAAAAGAATTTAAATATTTTTACAATAGTATGATATTATCCACTTTAAACATAAGCCCTCATGATTTTATTTTTGGGCTCTACCCAAAAACCCTTGTACCAATAGAGATATTTTCCTCTTTAAAACTCATGATTTTTTCCATGTTTTTTAAATGTGGAACTTTGTTTGCAACCTTACAACCCAACAATTCCCCTCTCAAATGGAGGACCACAAGCTCCCTCAAGCGGATCCACCAGGACTTCCTGTCCCTTGGGCCAACCGACCTACTAGGTCTTGCTGCCCCTCGATCCACCTGATCTACTAGGATTTCCTTACTTAGCCGCAATTAGGGTTTTTTTGCCTAGTTGTCCATCAGAACTTCCTGCCCGGTCCTCTTGATTTGGATATGAGAGCTCATATTTCCTTTGTTCGAGGTCAATATTCTACCACATTGCTCGATTAGACCATAACACTTGTGCATAGTTGGCGGTTAGGCCTTCTGACAATTTAGACTCTGATGCCAATTGCTAGGTCCAAAAAAATTTAGATATCTCTACAATAGTATGATATTGTCCACTTTGGGCCTAAGTTCTCATTGTTTTAATTTTCGACTCTACCAAAAAGGCTTCATACCAATGAAGATATTTTTCTCTTATAAACTCATGATATTTTTCTCTATGTTTCTCATATAGAACTTTATTTGCAACATTACAACTTCAATACCAATGAGACCAATGAGCTTAGTCGTGCAGTGAACAAATATTGGTATTGCTCTTATAATCTCTTACCAACTCATAAATATCCATCAAAGAATAACAATGGTGTTATTTGCTTTAGTTGCGTTTATTACTCCAGGTTGTCCTCTAAACTTTAAGTGTGGCCATGCAAGATTAGAGGTTTTTCTTATTTATTTAGAGTTTTAAATATTGCACCTTTTTTTTGGTCTAAAAGGCTGCTGACCATCATTTTACTGCGTGCTTTCTGGTGCTTCATTTGTTATTTTAAATGCTACTCATTGACTTTTTTTTTTTCTAAACACTTCTTGCACCCACCTACCTATCAGCTATTGTTATTTGTCATATAGACGTTTCTTATTGAATATGTTAATTGTGCTGACCTTTTGCCATCTTGTACAACGCTAAAGTTTGTTCTACTTCTAACTCCCATCCTAATCAAGTAATCTGGCACTTGATACATGCTTAGCAAAGAACTTATCATCACCCTTCTGATTACTTGAGGTTTCTCTGTATCCTACTACTCGCTGTCACCTAGAAGCCAAGGGATGAAAGACTGTACTATTGCTATTCTGCACCTGGAACTTTTGAGTATAATTCTAAAGGCATGTTGACTGACAAACTTTTACAAGTCTTCTGTTGTCTTTTTGGTTAATGGAAAGGCAATACATTCATAATGGGGTATGAGATATATTACGATCATCATAAACTTTTACAAGTCTTCTGTTCTCTTTTTGGCCAATGGAAAGGCAATACATTCACAATGGGGTATGAGATGTATTACGACCATCATAAACTAAAGCACAGTTTTGAATTTTGATAATCATGAACATTTACTACCTTTACGAGAATAGTGTGATTACAAGTGCAGGCTATAGTTCGCAGGAAATTTTAGTTATCTTGCTACAGTTTATTCCATCTAATTGTAAATGCTGTTCACTTAGAGATATTTTAATCTAAATCTCACTTTTGTTAGAAATTGGATGGACTAATTCTTGATTCACTGTCAGAATTTGTACCTGCAGGATGAAATGTTCAATGTGGTTCGAACAATGTTCTTATAACCTAGTTGAAACCTAATGCTAATTGAATCTTATCTCTAGATTGAAGAGACAATCAAACCCTTTGCCACTGTAGCCAATACAAGTATTGCATCCGAGCCTCATATACCAGAACCTTTAGTAGCAAAGGAAGAAGTGGTCAAGTCAAGGGAAATTGAGAAAACAGTAATACTTGAGACAAAAGTACCTACTAAGGTATCTGATCTGGAAATGACTGAAGCAAAAAAGCAAGTAACAGAACAACCTGCTAAGATTATACCTGAAACAAACGGAGAACAATCACATGAATCCAAAGAACATGTTGAGGTATTGAAACCTGAGATGAAGGAAGTTGGGCTGCATGAAACAGGAGAACAGCTCGAACTGAAGGAAGTTGAGTCTCATGAAACTGGAGAACAGCTTGAAATGAAGGAAGAACAACCTGCTAAGATTATACGTGAAACAAACAGAGAACAATCACATGATACCAAAGAACATATTGAGGTATTCAAACCTGAGATGGAGGAAGTTGCACTGCATGAAACAGGAAAACAGTTCGAACTGAAGGAACTTGAGTCTCATGAAACCGGAGAACAGCTTGAAATGAGGGAAGTTGAATCTCATGAAACTGGAGAACAGCTCAAAATTATGGAAGTTGAATTTCATGAAACTGGAGAACAGCCTAGTGAGATATGTGATGCTGAACTCAAGGAAGCAAAACCACGCGAAACAGAAGAGCAACATATCGAGGCATCTAAATTTGCAAAGGAAGCAGAACCACATGAAACAGGCAAACAATCTACTGAATTATCTAAAGCTGCAATCAAGGAGGCAGAACTACATGAAACAGAACATCCTAATGAAGCATCTAAAGTTGACACCAAGGAAGTGATACCACATTCAACAGTATCTAAAGTTGGAAAGAGTGAAGTTGAACCATATAACACAGGAGAACTACCTATTGAGTTATCTAAACCAGAAAATAAGGTGGTGGAACCACATGAAAAGGAAGAACGACCTAATGCAGTATCTAAAGTCGACATGAAGGACAAACAATCTACTGAATTATCTAAAGCTGCAATCAAGGAGGCAAAACTGGATGAAACAGAACAACCTAATGAAGTATCTGAAGTTGACACCAAGGAAGGGATACCACATTCAACAGAAGAACTATCTACTGCAATATCTAAAGTTGGAAAGGGTGAACTTGAACCATATAACACAGGAGAACAACCTACTGAGTTATCTAAACCAGAAAATAAGGTGGTGGAACCACATGAAAAGGAAGAACTACCTAACGAAGCATCTAAAGTCAACATGAAGGACAAACAATCTACTGAATTATCTAAAGCTGCAATCAAGGAGGCAGAACTGCATGAAACAGAGCAACCTAATGAAGTATCTAATGTTGGCACCAAGGAAGTGATTCCACATTCAACAGAAGAACGATCTACTGAGGTGTCTAAAGCTGGAACGAGTGAAGCTGAACCATATAACACAGAAGAACACCCTACTGAGTTGTCGAAACTAGAAAATAAGGTGGTGGAACCACATGAAAAGGAAGAACAACCTAATGAAGCATCTAAATTCGACATGCAGGAAGCAGTACCACATGAAACAGAAAAACAATCTACTGAGGTATCTAATGCTGGAATGAGCAAAGCCAAAGTACAAGACACAGGAGGAAAACCTACTGAGGTATCTAAACCAGAAACTAAGGAAACAGAACCCCATGAAATTAAAGAAGAAAGTATAGTGGTTGTTAATGCCAAAACAAAGGAAGCAGAATCAACTAAAACCGAAGAGCCTACTTATCTAGAAGAAAAACCTACTGAGTATTCAAAAGCTCAAATGAAAGAAGTTTCATGTATAGCAGAAGATCAACCTACTGAGGTATCTAAAGTTGAAGTGGAAGAAGAATCACGTGCAACAGAAGAACCTACTGAACTATATCTGGCCTATATAAAGGAAGCAGAACCTCATGGAAGTGTAGAACCTTCAATTGAGTTATCTGAAATTAATACTAGTGAAGCTACCATAAATACTACACCACTGGTGACATATATTCCTTCTGCGATAGCAAATTGTGATTCATGCATATCTGATGTGGAAGCATCGGACTCCAAAATGAGAACCTCTACAGACACTGCTAAAATGGAGGCGCTGAAACCCACGTCCACACAAGGTGACAAATAAAACAGTCCAGGAGTAAATAGGTTGGTGATTCCATTCTTTCTCATTATTGCAAATTATTTGTTAATTAAGATAGTGTTGGTCAAATCCGATGCAACTACTGTTCTTAGCTTTGAGTGCATGGTTGTGTAATGTGTCTACCCTCTGCATTTTAGTTCTCTGTATTTGTTGTCACATTTGTGCATTCCGTGATTTGGTACTTGATTTCATTATAAATTAGTATAAACAAGGCAACAAATATCGGGTTTGCGTTGTAAGCCAGTCCTTCCTATCCTCTTATTGTTTTGTTAGTAAGGTTCATTTATAAACTTGCAATGTTTTTTCTTCTGTATGCTCTTGCTTGAGGACATTGTTGCTGCTATACAAATCCTACTACGTTCTGATTGTCATATCTCTACTTCTTCCACTGTTTTGGATGCCCTTGGCCTCTCCTAGTTTTCCTCTTTGACGCGCCCTGTATCGTTCTCTCTTTGTTTTCTTCTCTCTTCTCATCACCTTCTCCCTTTGTAATGAAAAATAATTCATACTTTTTAATGGCGAGCAGCTTCGTCTCTTTCGCCGGTGGTGAAATGCTGACCGGATTCTGCAACCTGGAGAGGAGCATCATATCGGAAAAAACAAGACGCCCGTGCCAGGCAGCGCTTTGCACCCTCTCACTCACTACCACCCCGTTTGGAATGCTTTTAAGTGATGGAATTGAATTGAATTTCATCAAGAATTGAATTCTATCAGGAGTTGAATTGAATTATTTGGTTTGGAATGAGTTAGTAAATAACAGAATTGAATTAAATTCCTTGATTTGGAATGAATTAGTAAATAACAGAATTGAATTGAATTCTTATAATTTTATCATTTTACCATTCTTCCATAAAACTTAATATTTTTACA
>JBBPFQ011005695.1:0-10785 GCA_037974815.1 Kaempferia elegans | reverse complement strand
GCTTGATAATTAAATTTTTTTTATTATTTTATTTTATTTTATTTTGTTTATTTAGCATGTTGATAAGAGTTTATTAATAAACGTGGATCATGAATGGTGTTCACGAACAGTGTTCATGAACGTTAACGAGACGAACACATATGTATTCAAGCTTGTTTGTTTAAGTTAATGAGCTATTCAAGCTTGTTTATTTAATTGATCTTGTAAAAATTGAACGAACATTAACAAGCTCTTACCAAGCTGAACATCAAGCTTGTTCACGAACGTTTGGTTCATTTACAATCCTAGCCAATTTTCTCCTGTCTTGGAACTATATCTCCTCCTCCTCCCTTCAATTCCCTCTGTCTTCGAATAATATATATGGCAAAAGAATGGCATTGAAAAGAATATATTTGGGTGTAATTTTCCTCCTCCTCTGCGGCTCCACCTCCCACTTTGGGTGGTGTTCTTGTCTGAAATCGGTGAAAAATGTATAGTTGGTGAGAGGGATGACACCTTGACTATAGGAGAACATTGAACGGGAAAATTAAATCTAAAGCTTCGAGCTAGTCTACCATGTCACAGAAGATTAAAGGAAGGAGAAAATGTCAGTAGACGGCCCAAGGAGGGGCAGTCAATCTAACACTCAAGTTAATTTAAAGCTCAGCTTAAGTAATCATAATAGCAATGGTCATGAATGGTAAAAAAAATGTTCCAGAGTCTACGTGTGTGGAGAAGGAATCCCTTATATAGCATCTTTGCCCTCGACACATGTAACGAGAGTGTCTTCTTATAATAAGGTAACTCATCCTATCATTATGCTTAAATGGTACCTGGTAGTCTCATCGTAGGGATGGTAGAGGTGTATACTATATTGGTGATCAAGATACACTTCTCGGATCTTTTGACAAACTTCTGCATGACATTAAATGAGACAGACAACTGGTTGATGGACTAAACGGATTAATGGGTCTCTAGTTGGTATCCTTTAGTAGTGAACACATATTGCTAAAGAGAAGACCTTGTGGACCTGTAAATGAGGAATTGGGCTTGGATAGGCCTCCTAGGAGCTTGAGGCCTTAATGAGTCCCAGTGATGCTTCCTCAGCGAACTTAGCCTTGTTGAAGTCCGATTGGACCTAGTGTGCCACCATGTCCTATCGGCTCTAGGAGGCTGATCGTTCGTGTGGTCTTTGTGGGGAACTAGAACTTTTAGCAGATTCAGAGCAATGTTTTGCTGACTCAACTACCCGGTAGATCTTAGCCCCTTGGAGGCTTAGGAAATTTGTTCCGCCTAACGCTCGATCGGACCTGGGAAGCTATGTCCCTTGAAGGTCCCAGAGAGAGGTTAGACTCATTGAACCCATAGAATGTCTGCTCGGCAACATCTGATTTGTACTATAAAGAGAAAACTTCCTATGTGCCCATCAAATACTTGGGACGGTTGGCTACATACGTACGTTGGGCTTCATGGTCTTATTCATTCGCTCAACTTCTTCCAATGGGATTTCAGGGAGTCATGCCCTTACCCCTTATAAGGTTTTGGCTCGTACCTCCAATTGGGCTTCAGGGGTTAGCATAAGGAGACAGAAGCTTTTTATTGATTTGTACAAAAAAAATAATAAAAAATCATTGTGAAAAAATAAAGTATTCTACTATGTGAATATATGAAAAAATAAAGCATTAAAAAAGATAGAAAAATATCTCTGTGCTTGTTTGGTGTTTATAATATCGGATGGTGTAGAATTTTATGAGATACTTTCCACTACAAATTTATTTATTGCACATCTTGAATTTATCCTTAATTTATTTTACCTTCGCTTATTTGGTGTTTTTAAAGTGCTTAGTATATTCCAAAATGTTTCAAATGAATAAAATTTAAATTCTTTAGCTACTTAGATTGTATAGCTTCATCTCACGTATAACTCACCATACATCCATAAAATTATTATTCTTACACCGCCGACAATTAGATATTAATTCATGTCTTCACACTTGTTGAAAATTTGTCCTATCGTTGAAGACCAAATCAGCTATACTCTTAAAAAGGATAATGTGAGGTGCTTCTAATGTTGTAAAAGTTTAGTATTTTTTGTTTCATATCTTATAGGGGAAAATGTTTTAAGAAGGAAAAAAAAAATCAAGTTTTTAAACTTACGAGTTTGCATCTAAATACTTAGGATTGTTTTACAGTCACTAACGCATTAGGATAGGGTTTCCGATGTCCTGAAACAACGAGAAAAATATTGGTGAGTACATAATAATTGTAGCATGTTAGTGTAGGATACTTTCATGTTGCCATTGTCATCTCCATCATTTGTCCTAACTACTTAGCATCGGCAATAGCGAATCGTGCTTTGATATGTAATGGCAAGGAAGGTAAGTAGTGATGCATGCATAAAGTGTCTTCTCCCTTGAAATCATTTCAGGCTAAAACAAACAGATTCATTACCTCTCTTCTTAGCATTGCTTTGTTATGACTTAGCATTGCTTTGTTATGCTCACAAGTGCAATGGCCATGGGCAGCTCACAGGCGACATTGTTGCACACACATCAATCAAGTGGTGCTACTCATTCGATGACATTAATGATACAGTTTGCGAAAGATAGATAAAGGTTGAGGCTGGTAAAGAAGACATTTCACCAGTTGTTTCCCATCTTCTTTCCTTTCAATGAAGTAACACCCATCTACTGGATTCATACCAAGCAATCTTACCAAGAACGCACACCACCTTGATACGCAGAGAAAGCAAATTAAGGTTTCGGACATGGTCATAGGTTGATCAACCACCGTACTCAAATGCTTGTGGAGGCTGAGGCTCATCATCTATCACCATCGCTGATGAACCTGATACCTGTTGTCCGGTTGAAGTTGCTCCATTTCCTGCTGCATTGGTTGGTGCTGTCGTTGGTGTGTCAGAAAGGGCGAGTTCCTCCACTTTGGATGGCTGCAAATCCTTCAAAAGCACAAATCCGGAGGGTGCTAACTTGATGGGAACATATCGGGTTCCCTCAAGGAATCTGACGTGCTTCTCTTGGGCAGGGACGACCCTCGCTGGATTTGCCAAAATCCCATAAGGCAGTTCGGGCTCCATTTTCTTTTCCAAAGCGGTATCCAACTGAAAAAATAAAATAAAAATAATAAAATAAAATGGTCTGCTTATACTTATTCTTCCTCTTGGAAGCATCGGAAACTAGCTTATTTGATTACAAAAGACAGGGAAACTCAAAATATCCCATAAATTTGAACTCGTGGTAGACAATTGTTCTCAAAGAGATTCCCGACAAAAGAAGTTAACTGTTGCAGAAACTGAACTGCCTTCTAATGTAGACTAATTTTAGTGATTTGATCTGAGTACGAAAAGCATAAACCTATGGGAATATATCCAACAAAAACCAAGAAGCTTTGTATTAAAATTTAAAAATTGATAATAAATTTTGAAGGGTTCCAACAGAATGAGTCTTTATTTTGTTGTATTAACATAAACACAGACACTACCATTCTAATAATATGCTTTGAATAACTGAAAAATGATCACAGAAGTTACCTGCATTGCATCAGCATCTTTCTCAATAGATTTACTAGACTTGGTAGAAACTGAAGGACTTGATGTATCGTCACTTGAAAGCTTCTCTAGAGTGCCTTTATGTTCGACGTCTTTTTTCACTCTTGATTTTGCTTTAGCTGCTGTTGACAGAACAGCAGTAGGAATCCTGACTGCAGAAATTGAGGTCGGAGGTGTGGTTGGGCGAGGGTACTCAAAAAGGGAAGGCTTTGCATTTGATAAGAACTCAAATTGTGGAACTTTCAGATCATAGTTAAGTCCAATAAAGGCAGTTGGAGAGAAAGCAAGGCTTATGAAATAGAGAAGGGGATACCAATACCAAAACTGGCTAAAAACTGCAAGCCCAACAACAGCTGTGATTTTGTCATGCTTTGTTTTAGACAGCAGTCTAATGGTTACATTCCTACCACCAGCATCAAGAATTCCAGAAGCCAATATTGCACCCATCTTGCTCATCATATCTTCATGCTTATCTAGAATTATTTTCTCTAATCGCCGCCTACAAATATCAAGAAGATTCACAACATATAGCAAGGAAGTTATCATCTGCTTTATCACAGGCCTAAATTAGAATGTCACCGGTACCTGAATGTTCCAACACGAGAGTCACAGGATTCATTGGTTTGGATCATAACCATGGCCATAGCCATGAGGGCTCCTTGGCGGACAAAATCCACGACATCAGATATTAGAGGCTCAAGCAATGAAATGGCCTCACTCAAACCAGTACCAGCACAGGAAATGCCCACTGCTAGAGCCGCACCGTAACGAACATGAGGATTGTAAGACTCGGACAGCAAGGAAACAATTCTCGGGGTCTGCATTATCCGAAAAGTACTGTAAAAACTAATACAATAAGGTAAAAACAACTGGTTTGGGAATATTGACTCAGGTTGATTGAAATTACTATAAGCACAGGGGTTGCTATAACCACCGATCGGTAATAAATGAGGGCGAAGGAGAAGACCACAACAGGAGATAAGTTTGTAAACTCATCATAAATAAATTTGACGAGCAAGGACTACTATCTTCATATTCAAGATTTATTAAGACTTAAGGCATTCATATACACAAATTCAAAATAACTTACCTGTTCGGGTTCAGAGTACAAGACAAATCCAAGGGCTAGAACAGCTGTCCTTCGGACATCATCGCTTACATCTGAGACAGCAAAATGAAGCAACTGATGGATGGCCTTGTTGTTTGCTGTTCCCCTGTAGGCTAAAGCCAAAGCATACATGCCACCATAACGAAGTATAGGATCTTGATCTCTTATCATTTGCTCAATCAATAAATCCGCCTCCTCTTCCCTTCCATAAACTGTCAAAGCAATTCCAAGAGATAAACCCCTGTAAAGAAGAATACAGATCAATGTGTGGCTTCTTAATTAGTTGATGTAATTAAAAAAAAGATTTATAGTTTAAGACTCAAGAACATAAAGATGACATATCTTAGAAGAATTAAGATTTAAAAAAAAAAAAAAAAAGAGTGTAGACGGTACCCAAAAAGAAATAGATGAACTAGTCAGCCATGTCATATTAGCCCATTTAGGAAAATACACAAACAATAATTACCGAATGATTTTTTCATGTTGTGTATCATGTGCATATGCAAGCATTTCACTGGCCTTCTCACTTGCAGTCCCAGCCATGAGCAACCCCATACTAATGCCAGCAGCTTCACCAGCCACAGCACTATCTGTATAGAGTACATTTTTGACATCTTCATATATTTCATCATCTCCTGTTCCTAAAGCTGCCAATCCAAGACCTAAGCAAGCTCCATGCTGTATAACCTGTAAAATATATATCAACATATCAAATGAGACCAGGTTAAAAATTTGATGCGCACACGAATGAATTTCGAATTCAGTGTTTGGGGAGTTTTACAAATAAAAGTCACCTCGGCATTAGTATTCTGTAGGCTTTCACGAAGAAATTGCTTGATGCCTTCTCCATGGTTAGCATGAATCAATCCCAAAGCATAAAGTGCCCCACCTTCAGAATAAGGACTACCACCACCAACAGCACCACTTTGAGGTAAATACGGTACCATTAGGGACCTTCCTTGCTGCAGATGACCTCTGTGGATGACCCCTAGTCCAGCAGTAGCACTGAACTTGGCCCAGTTTGTTGCTCTGCTAAGCCATTCCTGCCAACAGTGAATCAAGAAAATTGAAACTTAAATTAAATGCAGAAACATATAGACAAATTCTACTGGAATTTTCTTTACTTGAACATGGCAATTGAAAAAGAAAGATTAAGGAGAAGAAACCAAGGAATTTCTATGGCACACACTAATATATACTCATACCAGATTTTCTCTAAGAAAAGTGTCGACGGTTGTTCCAGCATGCATTATCGCATTGGCACTTATTGTTGCACTGTGGCACACACTATTTCTCATTTCCACTGACTGCTTTATCGTCTTAAGAATCAAAAGGTCAGACCTATGATCAAGACAGAATGATATTAATTTGCATGTGAATGGCACAGTAAGATACACATGCCAATTATGAAAAATGTTATGTGTTACCTATTCTGACTATATAAGAACTGTAGAGTCAACTTAATTGATGTTTCTCCAGATAAAATCTCTTTTATCTTCATATGCCTCTCATTCCGCGTGGTGACCACGTCAGTGGTATTTTCTGCAACTTCATTAGCAGCATGAGATTCTTCAGATAT
Organism: Kaempferia elegans; assembly: GCA_037974815.1. Classification (NCBI taxonomy): domain Eukaryota; kingdom Viridiplantae; phylum Streptophyta; class Magnoliopsida; order Zingiberales; family Zingiberaceae; genus Kaempferia; species Kaempferia elegans. Next base: position 4,554 of record JBBPFQ011005695.1, on the reverse strand, counting down.
GTGAACATCCTCTGCATCAACACTGGCATTCCCGTTTTGTGAATTTGGAGTTGATACTTCATCAGGGTTCACATGGTCAATTGCTTGAGATGTGAAGCCTGATAACTGATTGACAACCTTTAATAGGAAGGCTTGATGCTCATTTTCCACAAGATTGAAAGCTATCTGAAATGCAAGAAGTGCATCCTCCTACACAAGAAAATAAATCAAAATGTCAGAATTGCCACTGCCACTAAGCACAAAAAGAAAAATGTAACTAAATACCTTGTTCCCAGATAGCAACCTCTCTAAAATGGTTGCGACAGTTTTGGGTTCATTCAAAAACATGAGACATTGGCAAATGCTTAAATAATCAGGAGAATCCAGCCTCTGATATATTTTGACAAGTAGACGGAGAACCTGCAATATTAAACCACAAGCAATTAGACAACTTGTCACATGACAATTTAAGCAATGCATTCTCACCCAAAATGAAAAATGGATCTCAATTTTTGTTGTACAATAAATCAGAGTTAGACTTCGCCAATAGAATTATGAACTCCAAGTATTTTCTTGTGCAAATGAATGAAAAAAGGCACATGCATCCATCTTGAAGCACAAACCACATATTTGTTACAGTGAAGATGTCAGCATAGTTCATGCCGCCATGCAGGTTAAATATTAAACTCAATGATGAAAGATGTTAGCATATTTTATAACCAATCTATCAAAATTAAACACCAGAAACTGCCATGCATGCTTTCTACACTAGCCGAATTATGAACTCAATCCAAGTAGATTGAACAAGTTTCCAATTATATTTACATACTGGAAACAAAATCATGAAATTTTCTACAAGAATTTCATTTCACAATCCAAGAAAAGGACCAATAAGAAACATTATCGATCAGAACGTGCTCCTAAGGTGCTATAAATTCAGTAAAAACAACCATATTGAATGCAGTTAAGTTCATATGTACTGTGACTATAATGTTAATGCAAGTTCCTACAAATCTCCTCCACTAAAGTTATCCCTGTATTGAGCCAAGTACTTGTAAATGCACACAGAAAAAGGTTGCACAATTTTTTTTTAATTTCTTGATCAAACATAAACATGCCTTACAATGTAAAATATACTTTTCTAGATCTGCCAGATTCACAAGGATTAAATCGTACTATCATCATGTGGGTAGTTTCTCAGCATTATAAATTATTTCAATTGCATGGAATTTCCATTGTAGTCCTGCATATAATTTTTTTTTTAATGGTCACAATAAGACATCATCATCATGAGAATATCTCCCATATGAGCTCACAATTTTTCCTTTCTCTTAATATAAGATAACTTAGCACCTTCACTAAGAAGGTCTGGTGATTAATGAATAACCAATATCGCCAACAAGCTTTTTCGAGGAAAAGATAGCACATCTATTTAAGCAAACAGGTTAAAAGTTACGAAAACACCAAATGTTGATTAAGCAGCCATGTTTGTTAGTTTATATTTGTACATAAGTATCTGCATACTATAAATATCATCGCCAATCTGTGTTTGTTCCACCTATATGAAGCTGGCTATATGAATCTTGTCCCCCATTGAACTCAATGCAACATCATCGATAATATTTGCACATGTTTGTTACTTTGAATCTGCATATACTTAACTGTATACTACCTTTTCTGAAAATTCATAGCAACAAAACTGTATATTTTTATTATCATAGCTAAAAGAATGTATACCTCCATTGAGCTCCATGCGAATCTACATTAACATCATTGATGATATTCTGATGTCTCAGATAACTTTTCCATTACATTTAGAAATTTCTTGGATCTCCCTTGATCGCTTACCCTTTCAATTCTATTAATTCCAACTCATCTAATTATAGAATCTATTAACATTTTTGGACTGTCCAAACCATCTCAACCCATTTTATTCTCATCTTATCATTTATTAGTGCTACACATGGTTACTCCACGGAGTGCCATTTTTATTTTTATTTTCTATACAAAATGAAAAACACCAAAAAATTGCAACAGATTCAATACTCAGCATGTTATTATAGAGATATGAATAAGCTTGATGGAAACTTAACTGACAAGGATAGCATTACCTCACAGCGGTATTCTCTGTGATTGACAAATGAATGGGACAGTGTTATGCAATTTGAAAGTGCACCATGAATATTGTCACTTCTACTAATTGCTTCTTCGAGCTTATCTAATCTCCTGCATTCAATGGACATCCCCATGGCTTGCTGGTATTTACAATCTAAAATACACCTGAATCAACAAAATACGTTGATCCTTTCATAGACAGTATAACAAATAGATATTGAAAGCACAAAATTTCTTAACATACTTGTCCAGCAGTCTTTCTACTATTGACTCCAACCTTGGATCCATTTGTGACTTGCCTTCACTTGTTTTTGTTACTTTAGACTTAAGAGTGGCATACTCATCTAGTGCTTTGGCTAAAAAAAACAACATGAATCAGAACCGACACCAATTGTAAGATGCAATTGAATCAATTGGCTAGAGTCGCATACCTAATAAAGTATGAGCATAAGCAGACTCTTCTGATACATCAAATAGGGGTCCAGCACCAAGGGCGTAAGACAATGAGTCATTAAGCTCCCCAAGATAGTAGAAGACCTGGCCAGTAGAACTAAATAAGAACATCTAATATTGGAAACGAAATGACAAAAGTTTCAAATCAAGTAACAACAAATACTTGGTACAAAAATTTAATTTGTCAAAAAGAAAAAGAGCAAAGCATCACCTTAGATACTACCAACGCAGCAAGTTGCCTTTGATCAAACTCCTCGTCTTCATATAAACTTTCACTGCAAAATATGAGGCTGAGTGATACTGTCGGAAAAATAAGCACGTAAGAAACCAAACCATGTTATGGAATTATTTCTCGACATCGCGTAACAATAACACGCTTCGGAGCTAAAATACGATTCACAAGCACGTTCTCATCTTAGAAAACACATTAAAAGCAAAGTCCAAACTTCAACCCATTGTCATACAGACAAAACTCATATTTTTGAAAACCTCATAGCACTTTTCCCGATCACACCCTCCTGAAACTTTATAAAGATTCACAAAATTCAACGTACTCAAATTCAAAAAAAAAAAAGGAAAGAAAGAAAGAAAGGAGAAACCTTGACAGAAACACCAAATCTGCAACCCGTACAAAAGCCCTAACCCAAACGAGGAAAAGAGAAAATCAAGAATAAAAGACAGAATGAGGGAAAAATCAGAGCAAAGGGGTTCACATGGTGGGGACGCTGGTGGAGATCTCAGGCCAGAAAAGGTGGACGAGGGAGTTGAGATTGTCGAGGGCGTGAAGCTTCAGCTCCGGTTGCGGTTCGTGAAGCATCGCAATAGCACCGCTCGCGGAGCTCACAATCGCCATCTCCAGGTTATTTCAATAGCTAGTCGCCGAGGGGACGCCGGTTCCGTCGTGGATCGCCAGCGGAAGGGAGAGAGAATTCTTTTTACTTGGAGACTCGGGCACTCGGCAACCTAAATACTCAGTTAAATTATTAAAAAGTAACCAAAATAAATTATTAATGATAAATTCTTAAATTTGTGAAATGAATAATTTCAACACATTGTTACGAATATATAAGTTAGATTTATAAATTCAATTAGAATATGAATTTTGATAACCAAAATTCATTGTGTAAATAAATAAATATATATATATAAATATATAAATAATACTGATATAACACGCGCCAGTATATCCGCTCCCGTGCACGCAAGGCTGACGTGGAATCCATTCATCGCGATTTTTACAGCCGCGTCAACAATTGATTTCTTTTCCCCTAAAACCTAACCTTTTCTCCTTTGCGACACTGTTCCCGCGACAACTCCTCTCCTCGCCTCCTCCTCGCCGCGACAACTTGTTCTCTCCCTGCCCGCGATCCCTCCTCCCTGTCCGCTCTCCCACGCCGCGAGCCCTCCTCCTTGTCCGCTCTCCCTCGTCGCGAGCCCTCTCGCTCTTCCTCACCGCGATCTCTCCCTGTCCGTTGCCGCCGTCCGTTGAGAGCCTTCGACACCGTCCCTGCCGCCGCTACACCGTCTTTGGCGCCGCTACACCGTCCTCTTTGTGAGATCCCCTCCCTAATTTTGCTATTTGCATTTTAAGCTCACTTTTTTATGTTTATTGATGCTGAGTTTTGAACGATGACAGTTTCTTTTTTGCTTTTTGAGTGTTCTTTTCTTCTCCTCTGATCCTTTACTGTTGCAATTCTCCTTAAAATTGTTCGTTTGTAATCTTTTTAATGTTTATTGATACTGAGTTGTTTGTGGTATTAAAGGAGTCTCCTTGTTTTAGATGAAATATGAATGGATCTTCTTGTAACTCTTCTCCAAGGAGCAAATCTACTTGGGTGCAAACCAGCAGGCACTTAGATTCTTTTCTCATGTCCGTTCCATTTCCATTTCATGATATCAAACAACCTGAATGATTTTGCTAGACACATTTGTGTCTATCCCATACACTACGTTTTTTGTTAGCTATGCAGTGAGTAAACATTATTTAGAGCTTCATGTTTGCTATAA
>JBBPFQ011005694.1:0-21458 GCA_037974815.1 Kaempferia elegans | reverse complement strand
GCAAAATTGTTAACTCATTTAATCTATCCGGTGACATTGAGACTAATGTGGTGCCTGCAGGCAGTGAGAAGGTGGCAACCACAGTGCGATTAGGACACAGTTCGCATGAGCGGTCGATATAACGTGCGACGGCCACCACACTGCCCAATTAGGTCAAATAAGAGGATGTCGGTCGTTAACCTGCGTCACATGCGACAGTCACTGTGAGAATCGACGCGATTAGGTCACACGAACAACCACCATTGTGCAATTATGATGCAATTAGTGTCGTGTGTTACAGAACGAAGAAGATGATTAGAGAAGAAGATTATGATCACCTCTTGTTCGATGAATTCATGCCTTGGTTGAAAGAACATCGGACAAGAAATCATGTGAAAAAAAGAGTCATGTGCCAGTGCGTGCTCGAAGCCATACAAATAGGGTTTAGCGACTGTTTAAGATTTGTGTCTTTCTTTTTTTTTTTTTAGTATAATTAAAAAAAAATAGACCCTTTCCTGGACTGGGTCCTGAGGTGGTTACCTCTCTGGCCTCATAGAAGTTACAGCTCTGAGCCTCTTCCCCTGCATCGACGACGACGACGACGACAGCAGCAACCAGCTGTGTTATATCAGGGGAAAAAATCTTTAAGTAATAAGCTACAAGTAATGAATTCTTAAATTTTCTGGGTGTTTTCGCAAAAATGTAATTAAAATATCTCATAACCTTTTCTAAGGCTTGAGCGTTCACCGTTGCCGCCGTTTTCCCTGTCCCTAGTCAGTCTACGTTGACCGGAAAGAACTTAGTGTCCCATGTCGGCAGTGCGGTTGCTCACTGTTTCTATGCACCAGTAGATCGTCGATTGAGGTGGAGTTCTCTTGCATGATTTCTTTGATTATCTTCGTGCATGATCTATAGAAAATGATTCAGATTACTCAAATTAGTTGCTTGATCTCTCTCTCTCTTTAATCAAACTTATACTCTACTTCCATGTCTAATTCAGTTTATCCTTTGCTACCAATATCAATATCATGTTCCATATTCAAATTTATCATCTGCTCACGTAAGAATCTTGTTCCTTATTTCATCCTATTCCAAATTTGCAGTTGGTTGAAGAAGGTGGATCAGAGCGTTGGCCGCGGCGAATCCCTTTGATCTGCGCCACTGCTTGCCCGCCTCTCCACGCTGCTATGCTCGCGAGAAAGACGTACAGTTTCAGCCCATTTAGCAAGTAATCAGACTAAATGCTTGCCCGCCTCTCCACGCTAATCGTAGCCGTCTGAGTGTATTCGATCCAAAAAGAAAGACAAGAGAGTAGTGATCTAGTTTACCCTCACCTGTCCAACTCGGGAACATCAAACGGCAAAAAAGCAAGGAAGAAAAGGGCGAGCAAATCAACAAAGAAAGGCTATAGATTGCCGATTTAGCTTACCCTCGTCGATCTCCTCGAATTCAGAGAGATGGAAGGCAGTTGACGAGCAGGGGACATAGGGGGTACTCGCCGGAGAAGAAGATGGAGAAGGTGGATCAGAGCCTATGGAAGGCAGTTGACGAGCAGGGGACATAGGGGGTACTCGCCGGAGAAGAAGATGGCGAAGGTGGATCAGAGCCTATGGAAGGCAGTTGACGAGTAGTTGACGAGCAGGGGTCATAGGGGGTACTCGCCGGAGAAGAAGATGGTGAAGGTGGATCAGAGCCTTGGCCGCGGCGAGCCCATCCCTTTGATCCGCGTCACCGCTCGCCCGCCCAGAAAGACCTAAATATAGGCTGGTACATCTGAGGGTTTAGTCGAACCCGAGTCAGTCCAGAGAAGCCCATTAAGGCCCATTTAGTCTAATTAGTTACGGCTAAAAACGACACGTCGCGTTGTAGCGTGGAGAGGCGGGCGAGCATTGACGAAGATCAAAGGGATGGGCTCGCGGTGGCCAATGCTCTGATCCAACTTCGCCATCTTCTTCTCCGGTGAGGACCTCCTATATCCCCTACGCCGCACCGGCTTGACGAGATCGGCAAGGGTAAGCTAAATCGGCACTCTAGCCTTTCTTTGTTGATTTGCTCGTCCTTTTCTTCCTTGTTTTTTGATGTTCACGAGTTGGACAGGCGTGGGTAAACTAGATCACTACTCTCTTGTCTTTCTTTTTGGATCGGACACACCTTTTTCCCGGTTGGTTTAATGTCAGACGACTACGATTTGCATGTTAAATGCTGTAATTGAACCTTAGAAAATTAGGTTGAGCAGCAAGTATCTTTCTGAGTGTTCAGCCTATAGTAGCAGTGCTGAAGCCTTATCCTTGCTCCATGATCGTTTGTATTCTTGAAATGTACAGGTTGTGAGTTCCCTGGAGCTATTAGATTCATGGGTTACAAGTATGGATTCATCTTTTCAACTAAACCATTGTTTCTTCCATATAGACATGTTTGAGTGTTCATCACATTGATAACACTGTGGCATGTAATAATCATTCTAAAGATCTATGGGTGCCAACCACAAATAGAAAAAGATGTGGACTGTTTAAGTAGAAACATATGCACATCGACTATCAATGGAAGTGTGATTGTAGCATTATAACTATTGTAATTATAAACTAATGACAAGTGCAATTACAACTATCATGTGTTCAGCACACATTATTAGTTGCCCGTTTAGTAGTCCAATACTTTTGCATCGAATATTTAACATTAATCAATACAAGTGTGGTACTAACATGGATTACTTGTGTCTCTCATCTACCAATCCAAACAAGGTCAATATAATTCGTAATATGCCTCAATGAACACAGCATGGCTAATTCCATTAATTGCCGCTGATAAATGCTACTTTGTATAAATTATTAACATAAACGATGTCATTAACAACTACGTCATATAAATATTATGTCAAATTATTCTACATTTTAACTATGTGCAACATAACAATCATGTGTTAATCAACTGATAATTTTAGGTGATAAACACTCAAATATGTCTGTATAGAAGTATTGTTTAACCCGTTGCTGACCCTCTATTTTTTTTAAAATTTTTTTTGATTCATCAGTTCATATTTATGCACACTGATCTAGTGTATTTTTCTGAGTTGTTACGATTTTAGAATTTTTTATTGTGATACCATGGATCTTTGTTTTATTTGTCAGTTCTATAATAGGCAATATTTATTGGTTGTTAGATAGACTTTAGTGGAGCATAACATTATGTGATCATAGGTATTGAAAGATTAACATTGTTTACTATTTGTATACAATAAAAGGTCAACAAATTTTTTGCTACAAAATGGGCCTTTAGATATCTAATCGCTGTCATTCCTATTGGCACAGGTTGTGATTGTGTTATGATAAATGAATATTGGCCTATTTCAGGCAATTTTCTCATCAGATGAATGTTTACTATTTCAATTCAAATATAAAGTAGTTTATGCAATTGATTACAAATTTATAGGCTTTTTTTAAAGATGAGAAGATAATATTAAAATCTGGTTCACATATATTTACCTCATTTTTGGTTGTAGATGGCCAGCAGGTTATGGAGAATGTATGCTGACCGACAGTTCTACAAATGGGAAAAGACTGTTCTGTGGGACATGATCGAGCCTTATCGTCGTCCAAAGTCCTTCACACCTCTAATCCTAGTCTATGTTGCTGCCTTCTACACGGGGGTTATTGGTTCCGCCATAACCGAGCAGCTTTATAAGGTAGTCCATGGCTTATTAATCTAGAAGAAATATGTTTGGCATTCCTTTTACTTATTCTAGGTTGTAGTCAGCATTGCATTTTTATGACTACTAACTTGGTAACCCTTGTTATCATGTTTCACCCTTTTGTCATGCTGAATTATCTTGCTATTATTTGGTTTTTGGTCAAAATTGTTAGTGGAAGGATTCCATATTTACACCTTAATTTTGCATAAATATGGTTTTGACTCTGTAAGCTGATTTGCAAAACTTTGCATGGTGACAATTGACACATAACAGCTTGTCACAAGCTGTTTTACGAATCAGCCTGCGGTATAATTTTTGGATAAATATTTGATATTCAAGTTCCCACAAAAACCTGGTGTCACATTGCGAGTCTGCTAAATGTTGCTATTTTTACCCATGCATGTTGTTTTTCAAACCACATATCGGCTTAAATCTTCAATTTTTTTTGCATAATTTAAGTGTGAGAGATCCTTTAGTTACACTAGCAGAAGAAACTAAACCCTTACTGATTAACCATATCGTAAGAAACTCTTAATGCTTAACCATAACAGAAGAAACACTTAATGCTTATCTGGTAACTTGAGCAGGAGAAGTATTGGGAGGAACATCCGGGTGAAGCTGTACCCATCATGAGGCCCAAATTCTACTGGGGACCTTGGAGGGTTTACCGTGGTGAAGAACTTCCTCCAAATATGTAAACTCCGATGGAATGTTACGATACTATGTTCTTGGTTCATCTTCATTATTCCCAAAGATTACGTGGTCCAAGCTAATGACAGATCTAGATCGGTGAGATATTACTCATTTCTAGCAAGTTTTAGCTCCTGAAGAATATTTATCTTGTTAGTTTGTGCTCTTACCCAAACTATAAATGATTTGCATATTCTATTTACAACTGATACCCTGGGACTTTATTCAAACTGGGATTAAACTGTGATTTTTTTGCGATCGGTATATGACAAGTGAATGTTTTTATATCCCATAATTATTCCCTCAAGGCTCAAGGTCTTAATTTATTTGTGGTAGTAATAAATTATATAAAGATGTGGTAATAATAATAAATTATATAGATCACTGCTCAAAGTCACCTCTATATTTATTTTTTGATCGGTAACTGAAGGTGAAGAAATCTTCTTACAAAGATGTGAGTTCTAGTACAAAGAAGAAAAGAAATGGAATATTACAAGAATTTAAGCACCATAGAGCAACGATTGCTTATAAACCCTTATTTATATAAAGCTTTCATCCACATTGAGTTCTACAATTTTGGTCAACAACTGCTCTTGCTATTGATAACAGGTACTATTAGTTCAACGACTCTTATCATTTTTATCGACTGCTCACAAATATCAATCGACTGCTCCAACAATAACTGTAGAGATCAGATCATTGTTGACAATCATTGTCAGGTCAATGATTCTATTTTTAGCTTTTCCTCCAAGTAGTCAATTGCTGCCCAGTAGATTGAGTTGAATTTTGGATCGAATAGGAACATTGTTACTCATTTTGAATTTCACTTGAGTCGATTGTGCGATGGACTACTTTGGGCCTGTCAATTGATACTAAAGTATTAGTTCCCCTAATACCTTAACTGAATACCTCGTTCAGTTTGTGGCATTTAATTTGAGGTTATATTAGTTGATTGATAATACCTATTAGTCGACTACTTCACTCAAATTTAAAATATCCTGAATAGAATATACCATTTTGTTCATTATTTCAAGTTAAGCATTGATCAGTCTTTTTTCTTCGTCCTAAGTTACTTACTTAGGACTTACCTTTTCCTACTTAGAGATTTTTCACAACTTAACTTTGTCAAAAATACCTCACCCCTTTGAGTCTCCATCTTGCCAAGAAGTTTACTCATGCTTTTGGGACTTGTCCAATACTCATTTGAGACTTCGTGCAAATGCCCACTTGGAAATTTCCCTATCCTTTTGGACTTCCTTTGTTGTATCATTCACTAATATCAAGCTTGTTTGTATTTGCACACAACATTTATACAAGATTACATCTTTAGCAAACTTAACTGATATCCCAACATCAAAACACACATATTTGATTTTTTTTTTTTTATATAATTATATCCAGCCTAGAGGTGATCAGTCCGATCCCATGAATGTTTCTTATTGACCACTAGGATAAATTGAAAAGTGCAGATGGGTCATGACAAACGGCTCAGTGTTACACATAATTTGCACTCCGCTGATGTAAGGTGTTCTTTGTAAGATTCAAATCCTCGTTGCATAGATAGTCCACCCCATCATTTACCATCGCACTGAAGTTTTGAGGGTCATAAATATTTGAATCATGATTATACGAATATAGTGCTCCAACCTAGATGACTATTCCAACAACTGTCTCACATGGATAAGTATGTTTTAGAGTTTGCTATAAAAAGGATGTTTTAGAGTTTATTGATAGGGTGGATGAATTATAATAATGAAAAAAAAGCTTCTCTCTTAAATGCGGACACACTTCAAAAAAAAAAGTGTTTATATTTTCTATTAATTAACTGAGATTTCTCTTGAACATGAAATTTTATCACACATGGAAAAATATTTAAAAAATTTAAACAAAGAAATATTTTCCATAAAATTAAAGCTTTAATGTAAACTTTGGTTTGCCTATTGGTAGTGTAAAGTTGGCACTAACCAAAAAAATATACGCTCTGGTTAATTGGTGAGTGAAAACTATATTAATAAGAAATAAAAAAAATTGAGATCTTGGAAGGAAAACCATGGTATAACATACATGTGCTCACTTGGGTACCAATACTCTCTGCACCGTGCTGCTTCAGTCGCCTAGTCATCTTCCACATGAAACATAGAAGAGAAGGCAGTGACCAAACTCTGTCGTCCATGTCAAAGAAGAAGCCTCGCCTCCTAGGGGTACCTCTAGCTCGTGTATGGCTCAACATCCTCTTAGCCATTCAACATTGCATGTGGCTTGGCATCATCTTTGTCAATATGCTGGTCCTCCCCTAGCTCAAGTCAAGAGTTGTCCATTAGCGGAGTGGGTTGACCTACCATCTTAGTGGATTAGAAAATCTCTTATCCAATCCAAGACGGATTGCAGATTAGGTGGATTGGAGGTCAGGCGAACCAACCCACAGGTCTATCAAATTTTTTTTTTAAAAATTTATATTTTCAACGTTTTACTTTAAAAATGTTTCATCAATTAAATAGATTCAAAAATAGATATTTTAAATATAAATGGACATAAATGAGTATTCATGTTTGATAAAAAGTATTATTGTTATTTTAAAATTATAATAAAGAAAACTAATAAATTGATATAAAACTTAGTTTACACGTGGTTATTAATCTACGGGCCAATCCAAGCCCGTCGCAGGCTGACTCGCACGGGTTGCAGGCCTAGGTGGGTCGGCCTGCGGCGGACTTAGGGTTAATAAAATTCTAATCCAATCCGCTTAAATTATCTGGTAGGGCGGATCAACTCGACATGCCCAACCTAGAGTGACGACTCTACTCAAGCCGCATGTCGGGGTCTTGCCGTCATCCAAAGCTGCATCCTTATGCTTGTATTTGTGCCCCCTCCATTAATCACCTCCTGTAGTCACTTTTAGTGCTGAGGAATAAGAACCTACAAAAGTACACATAAAGGGCAGTCCGGTGCCGATGCACGGAAGTTCCTGTCAATATAAAGTCCTAAGAAATTATTGGACTATATTGGATCTATTGTGCTTACTCTTACCCTGCATTACAAAAAGTTATTTTCATGACTCAAATCCATGGCTTGATCACACGGAATCAATTTTACCGTTGCATTCTCCCCTTAGAGAAGTATACATCATTAAAAAAATATTAAAAATACATTTTCTACTGGATTGCTCTCTACAAAAGAAGGTACAAGTGAGTGAAGAATGTAGTGTTCAATCCATGAATTATATCATTTACCAAGTTGTCAATGTTCTATTATACTCACTGATAATGTACAAGAGAATCTCTTATTCTGTAAAGCACTCTATAATAAACATAAACTAGAATTAACACTTTCCAGATCTATTCAGCCACTTAATCGACTGCTTCCAAGTTAATCTTGTGTAATTGTAAGGATCAACAAAGAGTTAAACAAACCCCAAAATGGGGTTTACTTGAATGAGCGAACACGTGGGATCATCGGTCCAAATGCACCATGGTCAAGCAAATTCGGTTGCATCAAAGGGAATGTGAACCCAGGCGGCTGTTCAACGCCGATAGTTGATAATGGAGCTTGGCTAAGAAGAATAGAACATCAAGAATAGAATTAGACATGTTGGGGGGTTCTTACGATGAGCATGGCAAAGTTGTTACCTGCTCAGGATGTACGAAGATGGTAACGATATGTTTGTTAACTCATTGATGTTGCAGTCGGTCGACAGCAGGGGCCAAAAAACTGAAGTAAATCAAGAGCCAAAGAGAAAAAGAGCGAAAACTATCATTAGCCAACACAAGTGCGACTTTCATTATTTGTAGTTAAAGTTAAAAGCACAAAAATGGCGAGAAGACAGATGGGAAACCATCCCCAATCTTTTCAATTGAACAGAATAAGTAGAGATAGAATAACTACAAATCCAATGATAGGCGTTACCTGATTGACTAGAATGGTCATGGAATCCTTTGTAAAACAAGAAGTCCTACATAATAAAAAATAATGAGGTAATCCATGTCGTATTAGAAGAAAAAAATATCAGAGCACTTAATGGCGATGCAAGTTTGTTTTTGCATCCCTATTTGCATTATTTGTGTGCAATGATTAGCAAAACTCTACTAACTAAGCAAACTAACAACTTACCTCTCTTGGTTGTAGCGAGGCATGTTTCCCAGCATCTGCAATACCAAACGAAGAAAATTTAGAACTGAGGCATAAGGACTTGAATGAGATGAACAGGCAAAAGATAGAGATTTCATCATCTTAAATTGCATTACAATCTGGAGAAAAAAATCAACTAACTGTAACGGACTACCAACCATACGAGAGAAGAAGAAAAATATCAAACATATACATATCTTACAGACTGAGGAATGTCAGCAGGATTTATCACAGTAATTTATCTACCATCAATCTATTCCAGGTAACAGTGCCCATTTGATTCGAACAAACCGAACCAAATTGGACCAAATCATATTTATTATTTGATTTTTTAGAATTTAAAACTGAACTGATTTAGAATGTAATCTGAAGTAAGATCTAACAGAATTTATTTTGGATATTGGTTTAGTTTACACATTACAATTAACCAAAAGAAACTGAATCTAAATATTGTTATGGTTCAATTTTTTTGATCAACCTGTACATAATCAAAATATCTGATTTGGTTCAATTTTTTCAGTTTCAAACTAATAAAAGACAACCGAATTCAAGGATTGACAAGCTACGTGTATTTAGAATGTGGGAAACCAAAATATTCTTCTTTGCAAGAAAATTAAAGTTTAAAGAAACATCGCCAAATTTACAAAAACACCGACAAGGATTATCTTATATTACCTCTCTCAGGAATACTAGGTTGGACTGCCAATGTTAAACCAAGAAAGCAATCATCTGATTCCGAGCTAAAATCCCATAACTTTAGTTCAAGCTTTGGCATTTGTCCTATAATAATCAGAGTGGCAGTTAAGTTCACTAATAGCATAAGCCACTGACTCATAGTCACAAGCCTCACCAGCTTGTTTAATCTTTGGTTGAAAGGGATCTTGGAGAGGACATGGAATCCATGTGCCTACCTGGAAGACGTACAAAAATAAGGTCTCTCATATAGAATTTAAGAAAAGATTTAATACCAGGAATATTACATGGAAAAAAGGATGCTGCAAGGATTGCTCAGCAGTTGGTCTTCTTTGTGGGTCCCAGGAGCATAGTTGCTTTAGTAGAGGAAAAACAACCATATGCATCACTCAGTGGTTGCTTTAAGGAAAGGCAAAGCCAAGTGAATGTAAAGTTCATATGAACCTACCAGGATCAAGTCAATCGCTTCCAAGCTAGCATTTGGCATAATCTCCGATATATCAGCAGGTGGAAACTTTTACATGAAGTAGAAATTCAAGTTGGGATGGAAACAAATTGAAGAGAAGTAAATTCTAATTATAAATCTATTTCTACCTGAAAAACATTAAAATATGTAGAATGCGGAAGAAGAATGCCATCTGGCCAAATACTGCTATCTGGAGTTCCAAGAACGGTGCATATCCTGTATATTTGATCTATCTCACTGCGAGAAAAATGAGACAAATGATAAAAAGGACAGATAGCCACCATAAGAAATAGATTGGCAAACTACTAATAGTTGCACAGTAGTACAAATACATTGTGCATTGTGTTGTCAGAAAATTGAAGTGCGTCTATCAGAATTAGGCCCCATACGATGGTGTAAAAGGGTAGTATCATGCATTGGAATTCAAGAAATACTGAAAGTACCTGCATGCCTTAGGCAGTCGAGTCCAACTATGGCATTGGTATGTTTGGCAAAGATTTAAAGTTAGTTTATATTGTGGTACTATGGTGTGTGTCAAGTGTGCAAGTGTAAGTTTCTTGACACTAACATTGTAGGTGCAATGAGAAAAGTCTAAATGGGTCAAGACCAACTAAACATTTGGCAGATGTAAGAAGTCTAACAAGCGCCAGCAGAAATTCAAGTGGGAATACTTTAGGCACTTGAATTTTGCAATTAGGCAACCACTTTTTGTTATCTTTAACACTTTACTAGCCTTTGCAAATTCCTTTCCCACCCATGGAAGATTTCCAAGTCAATAGGATCATTTGCTTAACTTAATTAGTCACTTGATTTCATTTTTAGTCATTCATTAAATTAAATTTGATATTTCAACTTTTTTAAGAAATTGGTAGGAGTTGGATTGTGGACACTTCCCAATCCAACCCTATCACTCTGTAAAATCGTCCAAGTTTGCCAACCTTAATAATATATCAATAGAAGAACTTATGTCAATGTAAATTTTATAGATGCTCTAACGTACCCAAAAAAAAAACACTTAGAACCCACTTTCGGTTAGAAGTAGATTTATTTTCACCTTTCACCGGGGAAAAGAGGAGATAACATGAAAAGCTCGGCTAGAATTGCCCCAACAGCCCACATATCTGTTACAATATTGACATAAAACGAAATTACTTTGAAAATAAATCAATAGTCTTCAAGAGCCTAACAATGATGGAGTTTAAACTCAAGAAATAACTAAAAACAATAAATTGTCTGGTAGTAGTGTTTAGCTACCAATTGCAGGGGTGTATGATGAAGACTTCAATAAGACCTCTGGAGCACGGTACCTTGATAGAAATAATCAACAATTAGTCAGATAAATCATAAACCCTATAGCAACTTAACTATATATCTTTGCAACAGTTAACATTTGCTAGAGTTTTAAATTAATTACATAAATCCAAATGCATCTATTACCATCTTGTAGAAACATAATCAGTATAAGGAGGCTGTGATGTTACTTCCCTTGCTAGTCCAAAATCGGCTATTTTTATTACATCATGAGTCACCAAAAGGTTCTCTGAAATTAACAAGAAAATATTGCAATGTTTATTATTCCAAATGATATATTTCAACCAAAAAAAAGATTGTTCAGTACCAGGTTTCAGATCACGATGGAAATATCCATTCTTGTGCATGTAAGCAAGTCCTTGCAGTACTTGTGACATGAAGTTCCGTATCTCTCCTTCAGTAAAAGGATTTTGCCTGTCTCTCATCACTTTATACAAATTATGCTCCTGAAAATTTTATGATAAAAGCAATGAGATCTTCAACTAGAAAAACTTAATTAGTAATACAACAAAACAGGGATGTGGTTTTTACATAGGCTAAGCTCACGAAGGTACATTGAATGGCATCTAATATGTAAGAAGAAAACATTTGATAGAAAAATGGAATAGAAACTGTAACAATGATGATTTCTTACATTGCACATGTTATATGTTAAGACATATCACCAAAGTCCGTACAAAATTCCCTAATGACTACGCTTTAACCTATAAACTATGTAGACAACTATGCTAAAAAAGTAAGTTATATGTCCAATGAAACAGAATCCTCCATCTTGTAGGGTACCAAGCAAAAAAATACTAGCAGTCAGAATATGAAGGTAGTCAGAGGAAATGAAACCCTGCATATAAATATGTCAAATAGAAGCTGAAGACCTCTAATTAGATAATTATCATGTTAATGTAACAGAGACCCAAGTGTAACAACACCAGGAATAAATGATTGCAGAGCAAGTTTACTCTTAGTTTGCAATGTGCAAGCAGAAATATTAGATTGAAAGAGAAAATGCAAATCAAACCGAAATATATGTAGGGGTGGAATCACATAGAGAGAAATGGGATCAATTGACTCCACAAAGAAATGGTAAACAAATGATTTGACTTTAAAAAGAAAATTAATATAATGATTTTTTTTTCCATAATATTTTTTTTAGTTAACCCTATTTATCAACCACAAGAAAGATGAAATAATGCTAAATTTATTATATTTTTATGTTTTAATTATTGCAACCATAACAAAAGTTTTCAGGTCGTGCCACTAATTATATGTGCTTTAAACTTATAGATCAGTCTGGAGTGCCCTAATTGTCTCATAATAACAACAACAACAAAATTGTCCCTTCTTGTAATCAAATAAAGTGGACTCAAGATATGAAAAAATAAATCAATTTCGAAAGTAAAAAAATGTTCATTTATTTTACCCTCCTAAATCAACAATTGCAATATTCAGCCTGTTGTGAGAAAAACCAAATGTTATTCCTACTTCAGGAGAAAGGTATTACCCACCATATGCTCAAAAATGAAGAAAAGCTCATGATTTTGTCTAACAATCTCCTTCAATTTGACAATGTTGGGGTGGTTCAACTTACGAAGAGACTGTCAAAAGCAGAATACTTTGTTGTGTCATGACTGCCTAACTAGATTAGAGAAAATAATTGAAACACCATGATAAAGTTGTAAAATTTAACAATATACCTTAGCTTCACATAGATTCATGCACTCCTCCCAAAAGTAGAACTTTCTTTTCATTTTCTTTATAGCAACCTGACATTAGTTCATAGCTTTGTTTACCACAAAAATTTCAACCACCCTTTACTATATGTAATAATTAGATCCTAAACCAGACCAAAAAATTAATTGAGAAACAAAAATAGATGTTAATTGATATAAGGGATTCAAGACGAAGTCCAGAGACCTAAAACTTTACAATGGATCTCCAAGATATTAAACAGAGAAGGAATTGATCTAACATGCTTGTAAATTATGGACATAATGGGAAAAGAGAGACATTTCGGAGGTAGCTGAACTTTGAGAGTTTGCCCATTAGATTAAAGGGGTTCCCTCATTTGTAGATCAGCATAGAAACAGATGCCACAGGCATTAGCTCACGTCACCTTACTATAAACATAATATAAAAATGGATATCTTGTTCTTCTAGCATAATAGCTGTAAGTGAAGACCTGATAAAAGATATACTAAATAAGAATATTGCATACGTAGAAAGCAACATACTGAAATAAGCACAAAAATATTGATTAAACCAGAGCCATTGCCTGACAGAAGACTCAGTATATCTATAATATCTAAGTAGACAACATAAAATAGCTGGGAAATCATGAGTTGTTCTTCTAGTTAATGTATGATGACTCAATTGACCACAGGAAGTTTTCTGCAGTTTCTTGTATGTTCGTGTCTTGATTATGTATCAAAAGTCTTTATTTCCTCATAAAAACCTACACCAATGAAAATTATACAACAGTTTGAAAATAAGAGGTGGCACTGTTTGGCATATCATGTTCATGCATATATTTTTGAAATTACCACACAATCTTTCAAACTTTAAATACATTACCTAAACCCAGCAAGTACCAGTATTATATCCATAAAAGTACTTCATAAGAGTTCAAACAAAACTGCAGTTCAACACTTACTATTTCATTATTCTCAATGTTGAGTGCTTTATAAACATTCCCACAAGTTCCATCTCCAATCTCATTTATGAACTTATACCTATGGTGTAAATGACACAAGTAGTAGTATCAGCCTCACCGAGATAAGAATCAGGCTAAAGAAATGCAACTATGATTGACTTACCTCTCCATTTTTTTTCTTCACTGACAAACAAGAATAAATCACTGAACTTCAAAAGGACTTCTTAAAATAAGAAGCTCTTTACCATCTCTGAGAAGAATTTGACCATCATTTAGGTACGTATCAAGATGCACATACTTTCCTATGCAACCAAAAGAGCCCTTATTGCCGTGAAATGAGTGGCTATATATCACCCAGAACATGTCCCGCATACTTAGAGCAACCACAATGAGAAGCAATCCATAATTAACAAATGTCAAACAAGACCAGTGTGCAACAGCTCTCCCAGCACTACAACCAAGAAAATGTTCGAGCAAATAAATCCCCCGAAACTACAAGTTAGTTCCATTTATAAGAAGATTTCTCCCAGCTTTTATAAACTGGGGCAATTGACCTGCAAATTTGAGCAAGATAAAATTATAAATCCAACACAGTGAATATACTTTGAAAAAAGGTATTAATTCAACTATGCTAAATTCTACAGTTATGCAATCAATCATAGATAGGTCAAGAAAAGAGAGCTATCAGAAAAGATAAATACGGAAAAATAGCTATAATTCATGGTTTTATTTATTTTTTCCCAATCCAATGGCAAGAAACTTTTATTAGTATAGACGACCAAATTCATCATTATCTTGTCCACCGAATGCGAGAGCTAAGCCCACCGAATCAAACAAAATATTTACCTAACAATAAAAAAAAATTCTGATCAGCAGGAAAGAAAAATCAAAATTTTTTTGTAAAACATTTATAGAATAATAATGATACTGCTAATAATAAAGAGATAAAAGGAAAAAACAAAACAATTAGTAAAGATTCGTTAGGCGAAACAGGACGCAAATAGAGGCGGACCCAAGATAGAAGCTTTATCAAAAAGGGGGAGAAACGATTTTTGCAACAGGGGAGAATTAGAAAGGAGATAAAAGGCATTGCCTTGTGCGACTGAAGAAAACACCGACCTCCAAAAAAACCGATCAAAACAACGCCTCGCCGACTCAGAATCCGAAACAAGCTAGACGCCAAAAAAAACACCAAAAAAATAGGAAGCCAGTAACACAAACCATCAACAATTGAGCGCATCAAGAAAGGATTTCTCAGGCTGATCCTTGCAGCATAAGGCGATTTTACACACACGCTCGCTTCGATTGGAAGAACGAGGCGAGAGATTTGAAGGTGTGAAGAAGCGAGATCAATGCAAAATCAAGGAGACGAGGAAAGAAGAAGACGGGCGGTCCCCACGCAATGAATTAAAATAAAACATAAATTACGTTGTGCCAGTGCGAATTTACCAAAGAGGACAGACTGTCATACCAACTTATACCAATCATTTCAAACTAGCGGCGTAGCCAAAATATAATTAATACAATTGGGTGAGCTACCGCCTGCCGCCTACTGGATAAGGGAAAGTGAGGGTATTTTAGTCACTCAGTATTTCCTTTGATGATGATGAGTCGCATTGCGAAATTATGCGGTGTAGTTGCCTTAATGATGATGGTTTCGCATTGAGCGGAATATGCGAGCCGTTGGCGGGCCGCATCGCGTGGCGGTGCGGAATAAATTTGTTTAATCATTTTCCCTTTTATAAAATATATATATAAATAAGGGTAAAAATTAAAAAAGATGTACCAATATAAATTGTGAAAAGGACATTCTTTTTTAAAAAATTAAAAATTAAAAAGACATCCTACTAAATTTTTTTATTTAAAAAAACTTTTACTTTCGGCATTATTCTAAAAGCTACTTGTTATTCTTTAACTGTGACTAATTATTACACCATATAACAATAATCTTAGTTGCTATGTATAATAACTAATATAATACTATTGTATTAGTTACTAAATAGTTTTTATAATTTTATAATAATTACTTAGATAGCTGTTATAACTCATTTGGATGAAGTTATTAGCTACCTAAATAGTTGTACAACTGCGTAATTAACTAATTACTATAAAATTTTTAAAGTGATTTTGATCTTAGTAGTTTTGATAGGTTGATAAAGAGCATTTTGATATAACATAATTATATATATAGTAATTTTAATTAAAGTAAAATAGTCTAATTTTTCATATTCTAGGATGAATATTTTGGAGATCGACTTTTAAGGGTGTATAAAATGTATTCTAAATTTGTCCGATAAAGGAATAACGGGGAAGATTGCTTACCTCCGAGATAACTGGGTGACGCCTTGACATTTAGATCATTAAAAAAAATATTATGAAAGGGAATGAATAATATTTTTTTTTAATTTGATTTTTATTTTAGAAATCTTTTTAATTGAAATATTCAAATCTTTTCTTTAAAAAGACTTTAGATTCAAATGGAATAGAAAATAATTTTAAAACACCTTTACAATTTTGATTAGTGTTAAAAAAATGATTAGTTTTTAAAATTACTTGTTGAATAAATATACAATAGTATGGACAAGTAAGAAATGGCATTCAAGAGATTTAACATAGTTTGGAATGCCTAAGCTTCCACGGCCCATAACTCGTTCGTTAAGACACTAAGCTATTCAAATTTTGAATAATCTGCTCAAACGGCCTCACATGCCCTTTTGTAGTTATTAATCAACATCTATTATGTTCCTGCTCCGGATAGTTCGGAATCCTCAAAGATGGCAGAAAACCAATCAATCAGTTTGTAGCTCGCTATTCTTGTCCTCTCCACGAGACCTACAAAAACATGTTGAGAATTGTCCCAATGTTTGTTTGTACATTGACGCTCAAGTTAGAAAGACCACAGTACGAAGGAAAGAAAGGAACTTTAGAATTAAAAATATTTTTTATTCGATTAGATATCTTACTAGTTCCATGATTGTTCTTATATACCTCCCTGATAGATCTCTTCCCCTTTCTATTAAATGGAAACAATAATTGTTTCATCAATGTGCTGATCATTAAATAAAGAATCACTACATTTGTTTTTTATGACCGTTTACGGTCCCTCTTTAAATGAACATTCATAAAGCCGACCAAGCATTAATTTAGGCATCGCCAGATCACTAGGACATTAATGCTTGACCGTTATATGTCTATCATCCCGAACGGGAAGTCAGCGATTTATGAAGCAAATGTGTGGCTGAGCGAAGAGTTAGAAGCACCTATTAAAGAGATAACCGACTCACCTCTCTCCTAATCTACAATGGCCGATCAGGATTCATAGTAGTGGCCATAGATTATACTAAGTAGAAGGAAAAGAACGATAAACACAAATACAATCCCGCTCGAATAAGAGACTCCGCTCGGGTCATAAGATCATCTTTACCGTATTGTCGATCGGGTGATTCTCAGAGCTCCTTGAATTGACTTTGACTTAGCTTTGCTTGCCAGGTCATCCTCTTGTATTGGTTTCTTGGTTCCGCATAGCTCGTAAGATAACACCCACATCATATTAGGCATAAATATATCCATGATGTATGGTCCGTCAATGGATTGTTCTATAACCCTTTATTTTTCTCCTTGTTCTATGATGTATGGTCCATTTTGGATCAGTCTTCATTTACAAATATATGTCAAAAACTAAAAATAAAAATTGATTATAAATTTGATTATAGGAAACTTGGACATCTTGATCACTTTATTGCTTTAGATCTGTTGTGAGCAATTGCCACTTGCTTTTGCAAGTCAAGACAATTGAGATGGAAGCTTGTTATATGTTTCAAATGGATGTAGGGGCAAGGCTTTTGAACAAAACACCAGATCTAGTATGTTGCATCTGATTTGCTCGCCATCAAGTCTGTTATGCTTGATTCAGTTAATATAAAAATTGTTTCGGTCTGTGAACGGGAAGATGAACACTAGGAATGTTGTCTTCCACGTAGAGTCAATGTGGATCAACAAGAGGAAAACCCGTGCACTATTCAAAACAACTCGAAGAAGAACGTTAGCGGCCAAACAAAGGAACAAGGAGAGACGCCCCTTGTTTGGTTCTCCGATGCTCAAGTTATATCCCAACGTAGAAAATGAAGTGGAGAATGAAAAGAGATGAAATTGATTAGACTTTTGTACCTTCACTGTTTGTGAGAGATTATATTTATACCTGAAGAACTAGAAACGTCAATTGAGGAGTTACCCTAAATAGCGCCGACGATTTATGACGTTTGATTCCTTTCCTTAATGAGCTTTCCTTAATTGGGCACGTCATACGAACGTATTATATTTGGAAACTTCCTCTGTATAAGGTATTACAGCGCCTGTTTCGGACAACGAATATTCCTCTGCCGCTAGATGCGTTAGGCGACAAAGATGAGCAGTAGTTTTAAAGCTGATCGGCTGTCCTATCTCAGTGACTACCCTATAGTCGACCGACTGCTCTTCTTAGAGTAAGCGAACAGCTTGTTCAACTTGATCGGTGTTCCTTGGTTGTTAAACAGATCTGCCCGACCGAGTGTATCACTTAGTCAACCCTCTGGACAACCGCTTCTGTGCAACCAATCTATCCGATCAGCTCCTTGTTTCCCTTTTGACTGTTGTTGGGCAAGGCATGCTGGTTAATCCGGCCGAGTGCACCGCTTGGTAAGCTCTACGAACAATCACTTATTTATCTATGAAGTTGGTCTGTTCGTTCGGGATTACATTCACATTTGATGCTTAATTGGAGCAAGTCACTCCAGATGACTGAGTGTCTCACTCGGTCAGTCAGCTAATCTGCTTAGTCTGCGCACTACCTACCTTAAGATCAGGCGACGTGGCTTGTTCATTAACCATTGGAACTGCTCAAAAACATTAGCCTTGATCTTATCCTCGAGGTCCTCATCAATAACTTTGCAAAATAAACCTCAGTCGAAAATACACCATTCATTCAGCTAGAACACATGATAGTTGCTCGAATTTGTTTTTAGTCGATTGTCATGGTTGACTAGCAAACTTGTTTGCTTTGGCTTCACTAGTTAACTTCAAAAGTCGACCAAAAAATTTTCTATTTTACCTAAATCAATAATAGTCGACTCAATCAACTAGGAAACTATCTCTCACTCGTGTCGAACCATGAATTTAAGTGACTTTGTGGTTTCCTTAATAAACTAATTTATGTAAAAACTATGATGACATTTGTAGCATCCCCAGTTGACTGTTCAGTCTCTCCCAGTTGATTGACATCAGTTAAAAAGCCCAAAATCATCTAAATTTGGTATTGTCATCTCTCCATATGCAACAAGTTGATTATAACCTTTTATGAATTGACTAGTGCACTATAGTTGACCATTCTAATGATCGAGTCTGTCTAGTTTTGAGTTTTGTCCTTGTCCCAAGAGTATAATCTCTCACCACAACTTATCATGTGTGGGATGGCCTTTGTGGCTTTTGAACATTTGTGCCAAAAGTTTTCTTGTTTCTAGGTCTTTTGAAGATTTTGATCCTCAACTATCTTGAACTTCCTCTTTAGTGTACCTGTCAAGTTATGTGGCACCTACACACTTGACACAGCATATACGATCACAAGAAATACCTAACTTAAACATGATTCAAACATTAAAATTCATGTAATATCATATATTTGCGTCATGATTCCACCAACAGATTGTTCCTTGTCTATAAATTGATTGTCCACATGTCTCATTAATCGACTGCATGCTACACATCAATCGACCATTCATCCGCGGTCGACTGTTTGTTTACTATTAGTTAACTAATCTGCATAATTTTCGAAACTGAATACTACACGCCATCCTCATTGCCTGGGCACGTATAGGCAGTGCTAAGGCAGAATAGAATACTATTATATTTAATCCAACATCAAACTCTCCAACTTAGCAAAAACAATGCACGTTTAAATACTCGTTTAGCTTAAGATACATCCAAGCCTACCAAGAAATTTTAGTAGCACTTAAACAACTGAAAAAAATTAAAGTGAACAAGGAGAAAGCATAAATTTGGACCATCATATAAATTTGCAAGATATGCTCAACGATTTGCCTTGGCCACACGCTCAATCTCATCCTTTTTCTTGATAGCATAGCTGTTAATGCATTCCCAACATCAAGTTAACATGGAGGAAGAGGAATTCCAAGAAACGGGTTAGAAGGCTTTTTAAGGTTTACCTGTTGGAAGAACCCTTGGCAGCATTAATTAGCTCATCAGCGAGGCACTCAGCAATTGTTTTGATGTTTCTGAAAGCACTTTCACGCGCACCAGTAGTGAGGAGGTAAATTGCCTGATTAACGCGTCTCAGGGGTGAGATATCAACTGCCTGACGTCTTACAACACCAGCCGATCCAATTCGGGTGGCATCTTCTCTTGGACCACTGCCATTGCAAAACAAATCATCAAAAACTTAGTCCTTGCACAATGAAAGGTCATTATTATTTAATACTTCTATTTGAGTTCAATTCAGTTTGTGCAGCGGAGTGAAACTCATTTACAAATCTTGTATATTGTTAATAATTCAGTTTAAGTGAAAGATTTAAGTTGCAGCCAACACAACAATGACCTACAAACTGATGAGTTACAATATAAAGGATCAACCCCTAAAAAATTGAGTATAAGTTCTTGGCAAATATAATTATTATGTGGTTGCGAAAGACATTTTGACAACTTCCTCACTTATTCACATGAAATTATGAAATTGCCTCTCTTATCATCACTTAAAGAAAATTGTCTATGTTCATTATGTTATGTGCTAAAATTAAGTCATAATGGAAAGAAACAGAATAAGAGTCTAGTGATGTAGACACAATTAATATAGGCATCGTCCAGAATGAGAATAATTCAATAATGGATTAGACGTTGAAGCCAAAAATTCATTACTTGATGAACCAAGATATCCATCATGACGAACTCAATTCCTTGCCTAACAAATTGAAGAAAAGCAAGCTAAGATATTGGTAAGGAACATGATGGTGCTAAAGCTTTCAACCAGAATTTCTATTGTTTGGATCTCAATCGAAACATTGTCAAATGCCTTGACCCCAACTGCAACCAAAGCAAATGTCTTTACCCCAAATACAACCAAAGGTCACAGCTTAAGGGAAAATCAAAGCCCTTGTAGCCTCTAGTAAAAAGAGAAAAATCACTAATCTGGTTTGTAGGAATTAGTTGTCAAGAGAAAAGCAAACTGATAATTGGTCCTAATCCGCTCAAAGTAATTAAGAAGTAAAAATTTCATGAGAGTGACATACTGTAATCTAACAAGAAATTTGAAATTATAATAGGGACGTCAACAACACGACAACTATTAATGAAGAAATTAATCGTACGGATGCACTAGGTGTGGTAAACTTATGTTCCCTTGACTTCAGCACTTGAATAGTGGGCATGTAAGGTTATACACATGCAATGCAAGGTGATGGTCATGACACTCCTATTTGTTAGTACTCCAAGTTGGTTTTGATGTGATTAAGAAAGTTAGGTTGGGTCCTGTATATTTGATTCTTGTGTCTAAGTGTGTAGAAGCTTAGGAACACAAGAAGTTGAACTAAAGATGCGGCGGACGAGGAGGATGGCGAGGGAATTGAGTCAATGGGCTCGGTACATCCGAGGGACGAGAAACTGTGGAAGAGCACACCGGCAGAGCGAGAAAAACATGCGTAGCGGTCTAAGAGACGACAAGTCGAAAGGAAGCTTGTGTGAGGTGAAGGACGGATCATGGGTTAGCCCAATTCCGAATGTCGGATCAATCACCCAAGCGACCGAAGATGGACGGAGAGAAATCAACCTTGAAGCTGACATGCTGGAGGCGCCTTCAAGGCCCTCGAAGGCGCCTC
>JBBPFQ011005585.1:0-10786 GCA_037974815.1 Kaempferia elegans | reverse complement strand
TGTTTGTGTTGTTTAGTTTTTGTATTCCGCTGTATTGCAAACTAACGTGTAGGAAGAAGACGCGACGAATTGGGGGTGACCGGCTATTCACCCCCCTCTAGCTGGTAGATTAGGTCTCAACAATTAGTTGATTGATATCATCCCTCAGTCGATTGATGTCATCAATTGAGTCGAATAATCAAACTCGTTGTTATTTGATTCCTAAAGCCATCAATTGACTGATTAAATCCATAATCAACTGATATTGTGTAAGAAATATATATCTCTAAACGATCTCTGTTTCACACTAAAAATTGCTTCGTATTGATATCCGAGTTAAAAGTTATGTTATTCCAAAGTTTGCTATGTCATTTTCGCATCACTGCCAATCGACTAATATTCATATTTCAACCTTATCAAAGCAGAATTCTCGTTTTGTCCGGCATCCAGTTGACCTTAACCTACTAGAACTTTCTTGCTCGACATCCTATCAATTTTGATCTGCCGGACTTAATCGTTGCTTGACATCCAATTAACCTTGATATGTCGGAACTTCACTTCTCAAGCTAACTCCTTGTTGGACTTTCGACCATCAAATATCTAGTCAACCGTAACTCACTTAGACTTTTCTCTTACCAACTATATGTTGGACTTTGATCACCAAGTGTCCAATCAACCGTAACCCACTTGGACTTTCCGTCTTCTGCCAACTCCATGTTGGACTTTCGACCATCAAATGACTGGTTAATCATTGCTCACTTGGACTTTTCATTTCGTGCCAACTTGCCATGTTGAACTTCCAACCGTCAAGTATTTGGTGAACCGTAATCCACTTGGATTTTTCTCTTACCAACTACCTGTTGGACTTTTGATTACTGACCGGTCAACTGGAACTTGGACTTTTCTCTTGCCAACTACTTATTGGACTTCTGATTACCAAATGTCCAGTCAACCGTGATCCACTTAGACTTTTCATATCTTATCAAGTATCCGATCAACCTTGAGATCTACTTAACTCTTCACTCAACTAACTTGGCATATTGATCGACTGTTGAGTATCCGATCAACTTTAATCTACTAAATATTTTGACTAACTAACATATTAATGAAATATCGAAACTCCATCTCAAATAAACTCGAACTTAATTAACTTGATAAACCTTATAAAGAATATCCATTGCATCAATAAATATATAAAATTTTGCTTTTCAATATCTCTAGTTAAGTAGAAGTTGATCCGTGACCGTGAGGCTATTTTTCAAAAAGGATGTGCATATATATATTTTTTATATTTTATATAAAACTCTTTATTGCAAAAACAATTAAGGAATAAAATTTAAGTAATTAAAATTAACAAGATATTATATGAATATATATTAGTGTCACGGAAAAAGCGTGGGGATAGATACATGCGTACAGAGCACATTAAAGTTTTGAGACTAGTCGAGTGGACAAATGACAAGTGTCCCATTCAATACTTGAAGACAATTCCCTTAATGAAGAGGAGTGACGTCAGCCCTTGCCCCCATCTCATCAAAATTTCGTCATTTCTCTTCCTTGTGTAACCGTCAAAAAGAAAAAACTCCTCTTTCTATCGCTTCCCCTGCAAGTATGTGACATTTGTTGCATGACGTGATTACAATGGACCGCAGGACCTATCTAAGATAAACTGTTACCCTACCTCCTTCACCTCGTACCGACCTATACGTCTCTCTCAAGCCTTTCCGTATGATTTATATTTTAAATTTATACCTTCTTAAATCGACATTGCTTTTTCTCGAGGAAGCAATAATATTTTGGTACGATTTATATTTTAAATTAATTTAAATCATTTTGGCCACATATGTCAACTTTACTAACGTTTGTAACGTATTTTTTTATACAGCTAAATGCATACCATAGCGTTATTAGGAAAGGAATCAATTTATATTTATATTGTTAATTAAAACTTTCTCACCGTGTCCAATTAGAGCACTCGAATTGATTAACCTCGACTATTTAAAAAGACTAATTTATATTTTATATTATTAAAAATAACTAAATTGAATTATTTATATACAAATAATTCAACTTGTGGAGTAAAAGTTAATTAGTTGACCTCACAAAAGTAAGCACACGGAAAGAAACATGGTCACTAGTTTCACCTTCACCACTTGGATAATAGAGTAGGACACTTGTCAAAGATAATGTTGCTTTTCCCCCCATTATATACCCCCCAACCCGTTCCTTCATTCTCACCATCTCACTACTTTACTCTTGCAATCCTCCTCCTTCTTCTTCTTCTACATTGTCTTTGACAATGGATCCAAATTTCTCCTTCTCTTGCAACCCTAATCAAGTCCCTCAAGAAACACCTTCAATGGCTATTACCGAAGATCCTTTTATCTCTCCCCTCTACGAAGCTATGTTCCCCTTCGGCACTAGTCCTACCATGACACCACCTTACGATCTCTCTTTTGATCCTAACTATTCTTTTGCCACTTCTGATCCTCCTCCTCCTCCCATGTTCACCATTAATGGAGAATTTCATGATGATCCTTGTTACTCTCAACTTTTACCTACCACAGAACAGGGGTATTTCATGTCCTTGCTCAACTCTGATCTCCCCAGTTATTCCGAAGCAGCCTTCTCCTTCCAAAGCCCTTCACAGTCGTCGTCGTCGTTGTCGTCGTATCAACTCTCTTCGTCCGAGGAAGTTGCACCTGAACAAGCCGTCGTCGAGGATAACGTGAAGAAGGTCACAGACGACGACGCTAACAATAAAAATAAAAAGGGCACTTATACGTACTCCAAGTTCAAGTATGTTTGCGAGCCTTGTCGCGTGTATTTCAGCACGCCGCAGGCTTTAGGAGGGCACATGAGCTACCATAGCAAGGAGAGGAAGGGCATGCCTATAGCCCCGATAAGAAAATCATCGTCATCGTCATCATCAGTGCATGGCTCGGGGAAGAATAATCGTCCTGCACAGCCCAAGCAGTGCATTAAGGACCATGATAAGGGTAAGAACATTCTCATTAATATCGATATTAATGATATTGGTAATGTTTCTAGTGCTCCTACTGGTGAAATCGACCTCGGCTTCATTCCTCGGGGAACTCAACTGGAATTTAACAACTTGTTCGGGGAGGAGGGCGAGAAGGAGGCCTCAACACTACCTAATCATGAAGAAGATTTGCAAATGATGATGACCGATGTAGACGTGAGTGCCATGATCGATGAAATGTTTGTGGACTTTGATTTCACCTTCGACAATAATATTAACTAGATCGATGATATAGACCTAGCTAGTTGTTACCGTATGCAACATATATATATATACAGTGTGTGTGTTTCATCATATATATCATGGGATGTGTAAGTCGATCGAAGCGTGCTTTTGTATTTGAAGTTGGAGATCATATTAGATGAATTATGTATCTGTGGAGTTTTATTTAAGTATTAATTGCCTACTCTTTAGATGGAAAAGAGAGAATTCAGCTATAAGCATGTACTTGAAAAATTGTATCTCTCGTTATGGCAAGTATTATATTGGGCAATTAGAAAATAGAAGGTACAAGTGCTTACGAAATAAGAAAATCAAATAAAATATTAGCGCAAAAGTAATTAGTTGTAGCTTTAGTATATGTATAAAAAGGATAAATATTAGGTTAAGAATACTATATATGTAAATGTTTTAATGCAACCTTTTAATTTTAAATTCGATCAATTAAATTTATCAGATCGAAAATAATTATATATATATATATATATATAATGTTTTATTAATTTGATCTTACCTATAGATTAAGTCATGCTTTTAGAGTTCAATACATATAGAAAAGATATCTATATTCTATCATATATATATAATTGAGACTCATGTAATTTGTTTTGTTTCTTTTTTTTAAAAAAAAAGACTCTGATATATTGGTGGTACAATATTAATAATATTAAGTAATTCTCTTAAACAACTATACAAGCTTGAGTTTATTAATTGTGCCAAAGTCGATAGTTACAATGATTGATTTGATCAAATTAAAGTGACTAAATGTATGCAATATTTTGTGGATATGCAATGTACATGCATGTACACAAATCTATTATCAATCAAGTTGATGATTAATTAACTAGGTTAGCTAGCTATATTGTTATCTAACTAGCTTGTCATCTCTAGCAATTCTCCATGTGTGCAATATTTTGGTATTTTACACATGCTCCTACTCTTTATACTTCATTTGTCGGTATCGAGTTAACGATTAATTAGGCCTAGTAAGATTTTGTCGAGTTTAAATAATTACACCGCGCGCACCGTATAACAAAGTTAATTGATTAGATTCTAGCTAGCCAGCAATTCTCCATGTGTGCAAAATTTTGGTATGTTGTACATTCATATGCTCTATATATCTCATTTGTCGTGGTCGAGTCGACAATTAGTTAGGCCTCGGTACGACAATTTAACTAACTAAGGTCTCGGTACGACAATTTAACTAACTAAACCGTACCATATTGATTAGATTATAAATATGACAAATCTAACAACACCACGCGTTGATTGTTTAGAGTTAAGTTGTACCACAACAATGATCCTTCAACATTGTCATATCGCCCGCTAGGAGACTAAATTAGGTGCACCATTATTCCTCTTACAACCATATGGAACACCCTATGCTTCCTTATGAAATAGTTGCCATCGATACTCCTTTTCACCTTATAAATGTTTATGATTTAAAATATCTTGGAGAACTTTGAGGCATTAATTAACTAGTACTCATGAAAACATCTCTCAATCTAGTTATAATGCTCATCATCAAAAGTTCCCAAAAAGGACTTTGACAAGGATATATTGGAAGGTTTCGACCCTAATTAGTAATTTATTTATCTTCTTTGTACTTCCATTTACAATATTTCTAAGAGAAGATTACATGATGTATTATTGATGGTGAAATTCCTTGTTAGTGTGCTTTGTAAATGAACTAAACATTCATGAGTAATTAAGTGTGAACATGTACAAGCTAGGTTAATTAAATTAATAAATTTGAACAATTCATTAAACTAAATAAACAAATTTGAATTCACATAAATGTTGAAACTCGTTAATGTTCATTAATAAAGATAGTAACTTATTTATAAACAATGTTCATAAACAAATCTTATGAATCATATTCATCAATAAAACTCTTATCAAACTTATACATAAATCTATAAATAAACAAATAGATTTTATAGCAAACAAATAATCTCATAATAAATTTTAAAATGTAAAAAATTTAAACAATCAAACAAACCAAGCCCAAGTGAAGTTCAAACCTAATTAAAGTTTTAAAAAAAAGAAGAAGATAGAAATTAAGCCAAGGTTAAATAAATAACTTGACAAGCTTGTCTTGATTACCTTACCAAACAATCTTTGAATAACAAAAACTTGATTCACGTTATCTCATTTACAATGCTATTTGTTTAATTAAGCTTATTAAAGCATGTGGAAATCTTTAATAACAAAAAACTTGATTCAAAGACTCAAGGTGCCTATCATTATGTCATATTTTTGTTAAAGCTTAAAAGAGAGCTAATTAATTTTAAGTTAAAATGAATTAATGACTGTTAATTCATTTGCATACAAGGTTAAATACAAGGTTAAAAAACCAAAGTTTTTCCTCCCCATCTCATTTTTATATATAAACAAAATATTATTTTTTTTAGATTAATCATGAAAAGCATTGAATATATTTATGAAGTTAATGTCAATAAATATATTTATATATTCTACGAATGCATTAGTGATCGAGACACATCGGGCGCGTTTCGGGGATGCGATGGATCCGCTTAGCGAGTCCTTATAGCTCCAATCTCTCTCCTCTCCGCTTCCTTCGACACGCGCAGGCCTCTGCTCCTTCTCCCCGTCGGTGCTCCGGCCGTTCCTCGCCACCTACAGTTTCGACAAAGCCAACGACACTTCTTGGGGGAGCGATCTGGGTTAAGGAACCTCTAGTTCGGTCGAGATCCGACCAACATTTCAGTTCTCTAGATAGGAACGCCGCGGGTGCTCGCACTCAACAGTAAGCCCTTTTTTTTTTTGTTCGCCTATAAACAAAGGCAGGAATGCCATTGTTTTTTCTTCGATTAAGATCTCCTGCCGTCGGATGCCTGTCCCGGTCCTGATCGAACAATTTTTGATGAAAATAGGATGTTTTATTGAATCAAGTATGAGAATATTTTGGAGAATATATTATCTGTGGAGTATCCGAATGCTCATGAAGGAAATTTAGCAATCATGAATCAAGTCATGGACGGTGTAACGAACTTGATATACCCGTGAAATGTGGTTAAATCTCATAACAGGAACAGTGGAATTAGATAAGCTAGTAAGCTACAACGTGAGTGTGACTAAGAATGTCTGGTTCAAATTCCTGTTGTTAGGTTTATATTGATGACAGGCCACGAAATATGTTTGCAGGTGCTTCTGTATGTTGTATGTTCTAGGCGTTTCTGTATAAATGTTCTCAGAATTAGATAGAAGTTTAAACTTACTAATGTGATGGCTTTTAACTGCTGGAAGTTTATAGTTATATGCTATTTTAGTTCATTCCAACCCTAGGAATTTCTTAAAATCAACTTCTATCGTGGTTGCTAGGTGTACGTAATGGTTCTAAAGAGATGAGTAACTAACATAAGATGTTTTGTATGTATAGAAGATTCAACCAGGTATTAGCTCTTTGTATGCAAACATTCACCTCTGTTTAATGATGCACCATTTAATTTGTATTCCTGTAGCAAGAAGTACAACTAGGTGCACACTTGATAGGATAAAAATTTCTTGCATTTCATTTGTTTATAGGTATGGAATAAGGCACTTTTATTATTTTAAAAGCATTTATGGTCAGTAAAGTCATTCAACACCGAACTATTTTATGAGACGGGATGGCTACCCCTATCAATATGAAAGAACTGCTTCAAAATCCAAGCTGAAATGCCTAACTGGCTACCAATCCTATGGGTCAACTAAATTGAGTTTATTCATATTGCTGCCTTGTTGTAAACAAGCCAAACCGAGCCAAGCTTTGGGGTGTTCAAGCTTGTTTGATAAGTTAACCGAGCCAAGCCAAGCCAAAAATGAACCAAGCCATTGAAATGCTTGTTCAAGCTTGGCTTGGTTTATTTTTTATGAGCTTGAGCTTGGTTCGTTTAGATGTTATCGAGCTCTCAAGTCAAAGCTTGTTTGATTTTTTGAAACTTTTGCTTGTTTGATTGGTTATTGAGTTTGATAATTCAAACTTATTTTTTCATTTTAAAAATTTCTTTATTTATTTAGCATGTTGATAAGAGTTTTATTAATGAATATGGTTCGTGAACATTGTTCATGAACGTTAACAAGTTGAACACATATGAGCTTAAACTTGTTTGTTTAATTTAACGAGTTGTTCAAACTTGTTTATTTAAAATCTTATGTGTATTGAACGAACATAAACGAGTTCTTACCAAGCCAAACACCAAGTTTGTTCACGAATGTTCGGTTCATTTACAACCCTACTTAATAGAGAGTTTGTTAAGACTTTAAATAATGCTGTCTTTTGGTAGATACAACCTTATTTAGTATGGCTCATGAATCAGGTTCCTGAAATGATTCGTAGTGTTAGTTAATTGATTCTTGTCTAACTCCAATTCTTACTGTGATCCAAGTGATGAGCAAAACAAATTTAAAGTTGTGAAGAAAAATACTGAGCAAAACGTAATTGAATATTAGAATTTTTTTTAACTTCTTCTAATCAAGGTTTGAATCATGAATTGTTTTGGTGAATTATATATGACTCATGTCCAACCAATCACCTTCACTTTAAAAATTACAAAATATCTTCAAAATAATTCTACTATGTTTAGAATCTTTTTGGTATCTAAAACTATATAAAGTATTGTCTTAGGTTAGACTCCAAATAGTATGTTAGATAAGATATCATTCATGCGATTGCATGCATTTTTTATGTTCTTGGCTCTTGAACATGTAAATCCTTATTTGCAAATCATTGAAAGTATGCTAGTTCATTTTTCACCTTTTGGTTGCCTAGTAGGAGTTTTAGCATATCTCATGTTTTGGTGAGGCTGGCGCTCATTAGATAACATAAATGCAGCATTACGTTTTTTTTTTTAAATGAAACATAACCTGCATGGCACACCTAGATCCTTGACCCGCAGATGGTTTACTTTAAATAATTCTTTTTCCATATTTTATATGCTGTTTTAATTGCTAGATAAGAACATTTTTTTTTGTTGATAATTAAGGAGTTATTGTGATCCTGATTCTGTTGATGTTCTACAGGTCTGCTAAACTATTTTCCGATATAGTTGATGATGGGCAATGATGAAATTGAAAGTGCAGATGATGAAATGTCTTCAAAGGGTGGACAAAATCATAGACCTATGGTTTCTCATGAAGGATCCGATGTCCCAATTAGGTCTATGGAGTCTAGATTGTCCCCAGAGATACCACTGAAGTAATTCCTTATTTGAAATTTTTATTATTTCCACTGATTCCGTAACTTGTGTCTTATAGGTGTCTCATTCTCAAAATCATTTTCTTGTTACTTATCATCTTCATCTTTAAACTTATCATGCTTTTGCGAATACAGTTTACTTTATTTTATAATATTAATATTTTCAATTTAATTACTATATGTAACTTGGTACCAATCTGCTATCTCCTAAGGGAGTATCAGGAGTTACAATCTCATTCATGTTCATTGGGATTGAGGATGGCATGTCTGTAGTGGTGTTGATGGGCCATGCTTGAGCTGAGCACAATATAGGCTTGGTTGGCCCGTTTACTTGTCGGACCGGACTAGACATAATACACCACATCTCAAGTTATGCCAAAGAGATTTGATATCAGATATGATTTCCTGATCTCACGATATAACTGTTTGAGCCAAAGTGGTACAGCCTACCATTGAATGCATGTGTTCCACCCATCCCTCTAGTTTCCTCTTGATTTTGTAAATGACATACATAAAGTGTGCCTTGGCCTTCCTGCCGTTGTGTTAGAATTGCAAGCATATTTTTTAATAATATTTTTTATTCTTCTAATAGAAATAAACAAATAAGAAAATTGTAAAGGAAACCTTTTCAAATAAACCGTCTTGGGGAGATTTAGTATTGAGTTGTTGATAACTTTGTTGCTAGCAATGATTCCAATGAATATCACTAGTGTTATGGGAGGATGATGAGATTGTGTTAATGATGCTAGCGGTGATGGTGATGGAGGAATTATTATGTGAAGATGATTGGAAGTGGTGAGGAACCCACTTTGATACCAAGTTGATAGGAACCCATGTCATATCATGTAGAAAATCAAAGTGATGAAATAAAGGGATGAAATTTTCCTACGGTATATAGGCATCAATAAATATGTCAATACATATAGGCATATAAAAAGCAATACTGTAAAGCTGAGATGAGGTCCCCTTGAATTATCTTGGCTTGAGTCATAATTAACGTGTGCAAGCCACATCATTGTTGAGTTGTAATGACTTCATTAGCTTGACTTAAGATTTTCTTGTAATCAATGTGAAAGGATCTTGTTTAATTTTCATGAATGCTCAATGATAATCTCATTGTAAGTTGCATTTTTTGGTTTGGTATGGGTTCAATAGCAACTACATCTATCCTTTTAGGCCTCATTTCTGCCATCAGGATAACTCCTGATGCATTCTGCAACCTGGTTCTACTGTGGTGTGCATATCTTATAAAGCATTTTTTTCTTTCATTGTCACAACTCTTCAACTTCTGTTTATTACAGGATCGAGGATTGGATTTCCTATTTCACTTGCTAGGTTATGGAATATAATGTTATTAAATTTTGATAGATATGGGTCTTTTAAAAGACAACTTATTTGCAATGTGTACCTTCACTTTTATTGTTTATTTTGCTAGCATAAGTTTCCTGTTGCTCATTTTGTGGTTGATTGCTGAAAAATATATATATATATATTTCCTTTGTAGGCCAATTAGGATACCATCAAAATCAGTGAATTTTCCCAACACAATAGAAGGTTTCTCCCATGGTCATGATGGGTCTAACAATGTCCAGAGGGAATCAAAGTTGGAACTATTTGGTTTTGATTCTCTTGTTAATATACTGGGACTCAAACGGTATGTCATAAAATTTGAATCTGCTATCTTTTTAACATTCGTCCTCCTTTTTGTTGTTGTCAATGCTCAATAAATCATCAATTAGTTGCTTTTTTCCCCAATTCATCGTCAGATTTTAATGTTTGGTATATTGTTGCAACCAAGGTATAAATTCCAGTCCAGTATTAATATCAGACCTTCTGGACTGAATATGTATTTATCTCTCTGGTATATTGACAAGAAATGTTTTGAAACGCTCTAGTTTGCCATATAGTTGGTTTACCTACTGTGCTTATGTAACTATCCAGTCTGACTTGTAAGTACAATTGGAATCATACATATTTAAACCTTGGATCAATCATCTTCTTCAAATTTTAATTGATTAAATCATTACAGTATGACAGGGGAACATGTTCAAACACCCTCATGCCCAAGAGATGGTGAGGACATATCCATTGCTCTTGGGAGCCCAGAGGTACTCGTCAGTTTTCTGGTTATAACTACTGTAATTTGCTTTTCTTTAGCAAGAAAAAATCTCAGGATATATATATATATATATATAATTACTGGCATTGGTGGAATTCACTTATTCAAACATCATCTCCTGCTTCAACACCTCTTTAACCTTATGTTTCCACAGATTTCTTCCAACATTATAGCTGCTGAAGTAAACCAAGTATGGCAACCTGAATTGATCCCTTTGCCTGACAAC
>JBBPFQ011005481.1:0-10786 GCA_037974815.1 Kaempferia elegans | reverse complement strand
TAAGAGATGCTAGCTAGAAAGATATTATAGACAACCACAAATTATCCTTTTGTATTGCATGCTTTAAACAAAATTCACACAATTACTTTGTGGTTGAAGTCCATCATGGTTTAGATATGAAAGCTCATAACAGAGTAATATGAACACATTAACCAAAATAAGACATACAAAGTTCTCAACAAACACTGACGAAAAGATGAGGATATTAGAACCAAATCACTAGCTGACCGTGAAGTGAAACCACAAAAAACACAATTCAAAACGTCAGCAATCACATATTATCCAATAACTCCAATAACTTCATTCTGAAAAAAATTTACTTGTGCACAGAACGAGATTATTATTCATGAGAACAATTAGACATTCACTAGTGCTAGCAGATTGTGAATCCAAATCAAGAAACAACTCAGATAAACTACTAACTAGATGGCAAAGAGTCTGGAAGAAGAAATTGCAAAGTTACCTCCATTAATATTACAGTTTGACAGTCCTCTCAACACTTGCTTTGCAGATGAAGACTCGAGTCTACTAGATAGCCACCTAAGGACAATGTTTTTACAGCTGTTCACAGTAGATGAATACTCAACTGTCAAACCCTAGAATTGATGAATGTTACCGAGTTCATCCATAGTTCAACCAGCACATGTATGACCGAGTGGAGAAGACATGGAAAAATATAGCTGAATGTTACCAGAGCCTTTGGTGCAGTTGGCTGAATAGATTTTTTTAAGCCCTTCACTGCAGGTAGCTGACTCGCCAAGTCAGAAAGGATGCTATCGAGACACCATAAAACAAAGTCAGACAAAGCTTCAAGGGATTTTAGTGCAAGCCAATCAACTGAAGTCTTGTAAACAGATTCAGGTATATGGCTTAAAGGAACCTGTACCAAAGTAATGGAATTAAATTAGATATTTACCTTTCTATATGCAAAATATCATGAATGAGTACCAATGCCTGAAGAGACAGTTTTAAAAACTCAGATAGAAAAAATATCATAGCAAAAAAAAGACATCAACCACATTCACTATCTTTATACAAAAAAAAAAAAAAAACATGCAGCACAATAGCCATAAGACTTAATAGTTGTTCAACCATGGACATGTAAACATTTTTGCGCCACATCCTTTCAGATTGATAGAGTTAGTTTTCCCATTGGACCATGTTGTAACAAGGTTGATAAAATTGGACCTAATTCTAGGCTTGATGAAAGAATTGCATGAAAATTCTACCAATAAATGAGGCTGATGTGACCATCATGATGTGGAGCCACTTAGGTCTATGGCTCATATATCTCCTGAAAAATAGCCTTTCAATCTAAGTTGTACTAGAGATTGGACAATAATTTGTTGGAAAAGTATAAGCTGGAAAAAAAAGATCCAATTTACCTAAGATATCATAAGTCAAGTTTATGGTTTTACAACCATCTCAAGGACAACTTCGTTAACTTTTTGTCCAACTTGACCTTAGACAAACTCCAAGAGATAAGAACTGAATAGTTGGGCTGCCACAAATAAGTCCTCAGGTAAAGGACAATGGGAGCACTAGGACAATAACCAAGGAAATAGAAAGGGGAAATCAGTGAGAAAAATATCTCAAATTCTAATGCTAATGATTTGAATTTGTAACCAATTCTCCAAAAGATAAAGCTGCTATAAAAGGAATCAATTTACATATTTTGGTCAAATGAGTTAGAATGATGTTTTGAAATTCAACCAGTTGGTGTTGTTGACCTTTGACAGATACATCAAATCTTACTACCAGATATACTTTCTCCATCTTGATCTACATTCATAACAAGCTTGAGAACAGAAAATAGGAGCCTATCAACTCATTAGAGGTAGTGATAGAAAACAGGCTAGGCTTTTTGCAGTTTGAACAAAAGATCGATCAAAAGATAAAATGAGAAGAGAAGAGATGTTCTCTCCAGCCCAACTTATCCAAGTCTACAAAAGCAAAACATATTGGAAGGTCAAAGTTGATAAGTTAGACATTGGGCATTTACATAAACATACACAAATTGGTTCCTGACAGAAAGTCTTCTCCTTTAAATACCTAGGTATCCTACTTGTGGGAGGCTCATATTAAAAAAATATATATGAATTTTATTCAAAAAAAACTCCAAAAGTCTTGAGATAAAAATTGATAGAGAAATTCTCAAAAAAATTTAGGGTATTAGTTGATATGATGATTGTTCGGAATCAGCCTCTTACAAAGTAGGGTATGGCTGAGTACATTAGGCCCTTCGCCGAGACCCCGCATTGGTGGGAACTTCATGCACCAGGCCGTCCTTTTTTTTAGTTGATATGATGATTGTACGCATAGATCCCCATAGATAAATACATACACTACCTACCCTGATGATAGATATGGACCAACTTAGGAGAGATTTGCCATGAAGCATGTAAAAATGTAACAACAGCACAAAAAATAATGTGGCTTTAAAGTTCCATCTCAAGAATTGAAAAGTCAGTCAATAAGAGTTCTTTTTTAAAGCAACAAGACAGTGCAGAACAAGTTGAATTCTTGCATGTGAACATCAGCAGAATTTGAAAATGGGAGCCAAAACTAATGGCATTCTCTATTTTTCGATAATGTGTATTTTGCAATGAAGGTCAACCTTTGTACTAACACATAAACCATCATCTTCAGGGTTTCTATCGAGAAAAAGTAACCAGAGCACCAAACACATGATTTATATGGAGTGATAGGATATAATGAAAAAGGAAATTAACAGGAAGCAGAACAAACTTACATCGACGATCTTCTCAAGAGGTGATTCCTTGAAGATCTTAACCCAAGGAAATTGCAATACACTCACAGAAGTAAACGAACGTGCGAAGAAATCTGCAAATCTCATCAGTTGAATATCCTGCTGTGATTCATAAGTTACCTGAAAAGATGGAGAAGGTCAAAGGGGAAAAAAAAATTCCTCCTTTCTAACACTGATAAAAGAAGATTCGACCTTTAGACAGATTGTTTTGAAATTATAGACGAGTAAAAATTGTTAAAACACCAAAATTTGCACAGATCTAGTCCTCACAGAAATCTCGGCAAGAAACGAAGCTAGATCGGTGGCATCGATCTTGGCGGCTGCCTCATCGACCGTGACCTTAGGCTTCTTAACTTTCTTTGGCTTCTCCTTCTTCGGCGCCGGAGTTCCGTTCTCGGGGGCTCTGGCCGCACCGTCGTCATCGTCATCGTCGTCCGACGAGGCCGGCGCAGGTCTCGATCTGGCAGCATCTCCGGCCTCGGCTTCAGCGGCGGCGGCGGCGGCCTCGATGGCGCGACGTCGCTCGCGGGCCTTCTGCTCGACGGAGTCAAAGACATGCGACCGATCGGGGAGGCCGTTGGCATGGCGGGGGCGTTCGGGTTCGGCCTGGGGCTGGGGCTTGCGCTGGCGCTTGGTGTAGGTGACTTTCTGC
Organism: Kaempferia elegans; assembly: GCA_037974815.1. Lineage (NCBI taxonomy): Eukaryota > Viridiplantae > Streptophyta > Magnoliopsida > Zingiberales > Zingiberaceae > Kaempferia > Kaempferia elegans. The sequence continues at coordinate 7,364 of JBBPFQ011005481.1, read as the reverse complement.
CAGCCGTGGCTGGGGGCGGAGGCGGTGGCGGCGGCGCCGTCAAGGAGGAGAGAGGAATCGAGGGTGTCTTCCATGGGCGGAGGAGGAGGAGGAGGAGGTGGAGGCGGAGCGGCAACCGGAAAATGGGCGATGAAAATGAGGGCAGTATATTATATCTAGCAAGTGGGGCCCTCCGCTTCCTCTTCGACTGGGCCGTCCTGATTGGAGGCGGACGCCGTAGACGGTATGTGATGGAAATGGACAAATATTTTAATTATTAATTGGATTATTCTTTTACCATTTATAAGAAATATAATTATATTTCGATCGTTTAAATCGTGAATAATAAAAGATGATAAAAAGGAATATAATTAATTGTTATGGTAGTGATAAATTATGAAGGTGTTAATTTGTAATAATAGTTGTTAAATCTGGTAAGTGTGAATTTTAATTTAATTAATAAATTTATATTTTAGCTTTGTTTAATTATTTTTTACGTATTAATCTATATCACATGTGATAATTATAAATTTATTTTATATATAACTTTAAGAATTAAATGAAGACAGGTGTTAAATTCTTCTTAATTAGGATATTTTGCCTATTTAAATATTTCTAAAAAATATTTTTAAAATTTAACCCATCTATCAATGGACCCAACGACTATTAGTATATTTAATGCTATATTTTGTGAATTTGAAGATTAAGTTGTGGTAATAATTGTGCCAAATTAATTTATAAATTATTTTACACAATCAAAATTATAAATTTAACTTCAAGGGTAATGTGAAACTTAGTATTAAAAATATAATATCTTCTATAATTATTATGAGCTAGGGAAAGCTTTATTAGCTAGAAAAGTCAAGATATCAATAAATTTGATTAAAAGTGAATAATAATGCGATAAGTATTGGAAATGTTTTAATTATTTTTTATTTTCTCAAAAAGAAAAATCAAGAGCCAACTTTGATGAATAATTTTGTTACATCGGTAAAAAAACACTCCCGTATTTCTTTTTACACAATTGCGTTAAAAATTTATAATGTGGTTCTACTGTATAAATAATCTTACAAAAAAAAGTTATCAGTCCTGAGAATAAATCAAGAAGTAAATCATGACGAATGACACATAATTCAAACTCGGTATAGTTATCGAAGGTCGGTATATCTGTATTTATCTTTCTTTATATCCGTGGGATCAACTCTAACGAGACCGCTGATATAACGGTTCCATATTTTTATAATATAATTATCTAAGAAATTTATCTCATCATTTACTAACATACTAAAGACCCCGAGGGTAAGAAATCCCGTGGATGAGAAAAGGATAATACTCATGTTTGAGGTTATCAAAAAACTTTGATCAAAAGTGTTCAATAACCCAAAAAATTAACAATTTTGGAAGAAAAACATGAATAAATTTTCCAGACACAATGGGAGTATAACATCAAACAATTATTGATGGTTAACGAAATAACTCTGTCACAAATATTAACTCGGCTACACCGTGAAGTATGAGACTCGAGATCACCAAATAAGTCATCAAATAAATCATCATCACCGTAACATCTTTCATTTGCACTACATATGACTAGTCCATCCAACAAAGTTCATACTTTTAATCAGAACACGTACTTTTCTAACGTATAAACTGAAACTAGAAACAATCGAAATTGAACTCCACACCGTGTGAAAAACGCGTCGAGATCGAATGGAGACTTCAATAGCTTAATCTGAATTCTAATTAGTAGAAATAGAGGAACAATCGGTAAGTAAAAGCTTCCGAGTTTCTCAAGGAATAGAACCTTCGTCGTCGATCTCTCTATCTCCTGCAGAAAGATAAACTAAATCAGTTCGACTAAAGGGGGAAAAATTACTTTTTGTTGTGGTGGGGAAGAGGGGATGAACAGAACGAACCTTAATCATCGACTTTGTAGGTTTCAGGAGTTATCTCCGACAACCATAAACCTGGGAAGCAATACTGCAGAGATACAATTCGAACGTAAGAAAATGCAGGTAAAAAAAAACCGCAAGAAAAATCAGAAAGGGGATCATCGATAACGAGCCAATGGCTAAAATTAGGAGAAAAAAAAAGGAGGTTTTTTTGTCTGATAGAGATCTTACATCAAGCTGCCGCTGCACGATCTTGGACCTCTTCTTCGGCCTCCGAGGGGGCTTCGTCCCCTTAAACACCAAGTAGTCCTGTTCGATCTCCTCGCGGGACAGTACGATCGAAAATTTCTCCATCTCCGCTGCATCTGATCTCCCCCTCACGGCATCCCCCGGGGAGAAACTCTTATCGGGCAGCAAAGGGGCAGAAGACCCAGGAGCCGTGGTAGGGCAACCATCCTCGGCCGGAGCGTTACACGCGGCCCTCCGCTTCCTAAGATTCCAAGGCCTTTCCGCATCGGGAATCGAGGAGGACAGGGTTCTCTCCGCTCCCTCATTTGCTTTACCCTTGGTCGACGCTGGCGAGGTCTTCTCCAGATGGGATGATGGGGGGCACCTACCCGTCGTTCGGCCGATCCGATCGAACGAGAGGGTCAACGTTGCTCCGGTGTCTTCGATACCGGCGAAGGGGAGGTTGGTGCAGCGGAGATGGCGCTGGTTGCCCCAGCTAGGAGTGGGGAAAGTAAAGTTATGCAGCTTCCGGGACGGCGGCGGAGGGGAAGCACCGGAGGGCACCCGAGGACGAGTATCCGACCCTGTGGAAGGGAGGTAGCCCTCTGCGTGGGGGATGATCGCCATGGAAATCGGCGATCCAAAGCGGCGGCTTTCAGGGTTAAGGAAAGGGAGGCGAAGGCAGGAAAAGGGAGAAAAGGATTTCTAACGTTCGTGCGCTCTCTCTCTCTCTCTCTATTCGCTCGCGGGGTTTATAAATATTAAAAAATAGAAACGAAAATTAAAATTGTATTTGATATAAAGGGATAATTGTCCATTTGACCCTTATAATATTCATATTTACCATATACCATATGAGGTTGAGGGTTTAATGATAGAAAAAGGTTTTTTCAGAATAATGGTTATGACAATTAGTGGATTTTAGGGGCCAGTCAAACTAATTGATCCCTTCAAATTAATCAAAGTAAATCAATCGATTAGAATAGTTCATATATGACTTTTGTATTTTTTTAATACTTATTTTTAGTTACGGTGTATTTGTATGAATATTTTCAAATAAAATTCACAATTAAAGAATACTGAGCTTCTGGATCGCCCATCAGTCACCCCAAACTTAACGTTACACAGCCAGATTAATTATTTTTTTTAATACTTACGTTAATTTATAATTTGTAATTTATATATAGATGTGTATGATTCTTTATGGATATCTTAACTTATTTTCCACAAGTAGGTTTGGTGAGCTAGATGAGGTGCCTATTTTTCTCGTGCTCAAAATAATCACCAATATCACTAGACAACAAACATTATATTATAATTATATAAAATTAATAGACCTATTTAATGTAATATGAATATTCTTCCCGTCTCAATTAAGATCTTTAAGACTTTCCTCTGTGTTTGCCTTTCGAGCATTTGGAAGGCAATGAGCATATTAAAAAATTGCACAAGTAAACACTTTTTTTTTCACGGTAAACACAATAATTATAGGCCGAAAAGAAAGCATAAATTGATTCAACTTTAATTGCAACTCGGGCTACAATTCAACTGCCATTTATTAATAATTTGACATAAAATATCTCTATTAATATCTATAATGACTTTAATTTGGTGAAATTGAAAATAAATTTAAGCAAATATACAATTCTCATCACCTAGATGAATTTTCTTAGATATTTTTATTTTTTATCAGTGCGAAATTTGGATACAATTCGCAAAAATAAATCTTTATTTGTAAATTGTACTTATCTTATTTCCAAAAAATACGTAAATTTTATTTTGGTTTTTATACTTGAAGAATAGTTCTGTAATAAATCGTACAGAATTAATAACCTTGTTCAGTTGTCATGGTCAAACTTCTATATTGGCCCAAAGCTATACCCAGACAGCCACTAAACCGTTTTCAGGAAGGGGCCCACACGAAAGTGGGTCCTACCTCCCATGCACCCTGCACATTTTCCGATGCGTTTAATGAGAAAATATAAAGAGAAAAAACATAGCAAGTACAATAAATGACACATTACAAAAAAAAATAAAAATCATGATATTTGCTACTGAAGCTTGTAATATTTTAATCTGTATCTTGCCATAAGGTATTTAAAATGAACCATATCATCTTTTATTTCAATAAAAATAATCTAACATTCTAGCATAGTTAATATTTATATATAATATTATTCTAATAGATTATTTGATCTCATGCGAAGGATTATTACTGTGTTAACTGAAGTCATTCAATTGAAGTGTTTGTAGGTTAAAATATAAAAAAAAAATATTAGATATTAAAGTCGAAAATTGACGCATCCAAATATATATATCTTTTATATTTTAATTATTTATATTAATAATTAATAATTATTCATGATTTATATTTTCACCATATTCTGAGACTGCTGAATGAAGTCTCATGTTACTTTCCGCTGCAATAAATCCAATAAAAACCAATATATATATATATATATTTTTTTTCTTTCTAATATTAATATTATTCCCTCACTATAAGAAACCCTCGACCGGTCTCTGCTCTTCTTTGTTCTTCCATGCCTCCTCTCATAGCCTCGCCCTCACGCCAACCCTCTCCCACCTCGCCACCATCGAGCCAGCCCCTTCCTTCCTCGCCTTCGGTTTTGAAATTTGCGGCCGACCGCTCCGCATCCGTCGCCTCCGGCATGGTCATCTCGCCGGAGTCTCCCTCCATGCTCCCGAATCCCAGCCAGGAAACGGCGGCAGCCGCCGAATCGCCGCTTTCTCGCCGAGGGACACAGGGGAGCCTCCTGAAGGATCTGTCCTTCCAGATCTTCAAGGCGTGGGGCAGCCATCGGTTGGTTCACACCATGGGAAGGGAAGACGCCGTCGCCGCCGGCGACTGGAGATCGCCAGCTCCGTCGGAGTCTGCGTGCCCGCGGATCCGTTTCCCAGATAGCGGCCGCGGCGATGGAGATGACTCTGGGGTCGAGGAGGTCAGGGAGCGCTTGCTGGTTCACCTCCGCGAGGCGGCCGACCGGATGAAGTTGGTGCTGCCTAAGGACTGCGGCGAGGGTGAGCCGGCTCCGGTGCCGGAGTCTACGCCCGATCTTGAGGCTTTCGACGGCTCCAAGGCGCTACCCTGGAACCTGAGGACGCGGCGCGGAGCGTCTAGGGAGATCGAGCGGCGTCGGAGTGGTCCGCCGACGCCGACACCGCCGGCGGTACAGAAGAGGACTGTCCGGCTCAGGTCGAAGGACTCTAAGAGAAAAGAGCGACCTAGGTTCTCGATCTCGCTCACGAAGGAGGAGATCGACGAGGACATCTACGCCGTGACCGGGTGCAGGGCTCGCCGCCGGCCAAGGAAGCGGCCGAGGGTCATCCAAAAGCAACTAGAGGTGAGATTCTTCGCCCCGCTTTCCCTTCCATTTCCTTCCTCCGTCGACGTTTCGTTCGCCCTTGTGATCCAGAAAATCCCCATTTCCGCATCATTTTTTCTACGATTTTTTCCACTCCTCTCCGATTCCAACACGCTGTTCCTTTTTCTTTCAGCGTGATCGATCAATCTCTTCACCTTAAACATGATTAATCCCTCTTGACGCGACTCTTACGCAGGCGCTGTCCCCCGGCTCGTGGCTAACGGAGATCACCGCCGATACCTACAAGGTACCAGAATATCGGTAATCCTACCGCGAGGGACGCGACGCATCTAACTCCGCATCGTTCAGCCATGGGTTTCTCCTGCAAAAGGCAACAACAGTAAGCAAAAGAAATCATCCTTTAGTTCGACCTCCATATTTGAACATCGTAGAACACCCTCATTGCGTCAAAATTTCGTCCTGTAATCGCCCTGTTTTAAGAGTCCAATTTTCGCTCAGTTCCACAAGAGATAGATCGATCGATCGATTCATCGATCCACGAACAATTGATGAGCCTAGTTTCAATCAAAGCGCCAGCTACACACTCTTTGCTTCCAGACAAAATCGCCGACTCGATTGCAGTTCGTTTCCCCGGCGGCAGGGGAAGAGCGGCGGCGGCGGCGTGCGGTGTGATGCGTTCCGCTTCAATCACGGCCGTCGGATGAGGGTCGGTCAACGCCGCGCTCCTTCACGACACTTGGAACAAGTCGTCGTCGCTCGCTGCCGTCGCCGCCGTCGTGGTCACCTCCCGACGCGTGGATATTTGTTTTCCTCGCGTGAATGTTGCGATGGAGGAGGGGTGTTAGTGTTAATTGTGGATTAACCAGTAATTACTAGGCTTCCATCAATTAATCCGTATTTATTTGCTTAATCTGCAAACACCGACGCCGAAGGTGTACCAGGCTGGGCATAGTCTAATAATTGAGAATATAATCGTGCTTTATTTGATTAATCTACCGGCGTGCTGCCAAATCAGTTGAGATTGGGTTGTTTCGGAGCTAATTACATGGATTAAAATACTAGGCTCAGTGCTAATCGATAGATTAATTTGCAGATGTTGAGAATGAGTTGGGTTGGGTATACGTCACTCGACACGTTAATCCCTTATCTTTTTCCATCACGTGGGACATGATTGGTTTACTATCACCTCATGGAGGGAAATTTTACTCAGTAGTGCAGTACAAAAAACACTCGTATCTCCCAAACAGTTTATCTCCTAGTTATACCAGGGAAGTAAATTAGAGAGCTAATTTATAGTCTACCATTAAGTGATTAAGGGTGCTTAAGGGGTGGTAAGAGTTGTTTTCTATGAAGATATACGTCCGTTGGGAATTGAGACCTTCATCAGTATAATAAAGTCGTCGCCCTCTAGCAAGCTGACTGAAATTTTACTTGATATTTAGTAAAAAGGTGAAATTTATCACACTGGTAACTTCTCAACAACGGTCTCATAATATTGAAAGAGAGTAAATTAGAAAATTATAAATGATCCTCACGGGAGAGGGTATTGTCACATGACTTTGTTAGAATTTGACCATTGCACCATTCAACAATTCTACTCGGTGGTTACCATCTCAAGTATGTCGGGGTAGAAATGATGAACTAGGTAACACATAATCTATGTGATCAGTTTGGTCCCATAGAAGTTTTCTATCGATTGTAAGGGTAAATCGAGAAGCGATTGCAGAAGGCAGCTCAGAAGCTCAGCATCCTATGATTTCGCACCCATTCGAAGAAATTTTTTTTTTATAAATACGTCATAGTTGAAGGTCAAATTATGAATATTTGGGTGATAATTTGGTCCCCTTTTTCCATCCATAGGAGGGGAAATTTTAAATATTTAATGATAATGATTTGATATAATTATGTAATTTAAATATTT
>JBBPFQ011005263.1:0-10790 GCA_037974815.1 Kaempferia elegans | reverse complement strand
AAAATTCATTTTATCTAATTTTTTATACATATTTTATACGTGATATAATCTGTGCATCGCACAGGTGAAATACTAGTATGCATAAAAACTAAATAAAGAACATTTATCATTAAACTATTTATTTAAAATAAAAAAATATCAAGAAAAAAAATGATTTTATTTACCTAAATTATTTATTATTTATACACTTAAAAAAAATCTGCTAGTCTAATTTAATTTAATTTAATTGAGAAGAAGAATAAAATTATTTAAATTTAATTATAAGGTTATTTTTGTCTTTTTATAATAACATGATTACATTACCTGTCAAAAATAATGCATATCAAATAACAGAATGTAATGACATTTGTAATCTGGATTACATGTAACTTTTTCACCAAATATAGTAATGTAATTAGCATTACATTATATTACAAGTTGGATTATATTACAGCCTATCAAATACAGCCTAGTGTGTAACAATCATGCTAATCGTTATGAAAGGTTGAAAAAAAAAAAGAAGAAAAAATGCAAATCATTTGCCGGGCTGGTCACCCTAAGTAATTCCAATGACGGCGACAGACCGAATTGATTGGCACCATCTGCTCATCAAATAAAACTGTTGAACTAATATTTGTTGATGTGTTTTATTTTTCTTTTATCGTTTATCCATTCAATGTTTTTGCGAGTGATGCATTGTATTGGGTGCATGCATGTGCATGTATTTCGCTCACATGCTATGTTCTAGTTTCTCGTGATCTATCAGGCTCTCACATGTGCCTTCCTCGCGGACATCACATAGCTAGCTGCTACTACAGTCCTAATGAAATGATCATTTTAATTAAAACAATTCTATATATTCCAGCAAGTAAATTAACAATGTTAATTAGGAAACTCGTAAGTCGTAACAGTTTGGTGGGCAGCGAAGAATGACCATGCTGACTTCTCCCTCAAATCTCAATCATATTGGAAACATCTACATTGCCGAAAACGACATGATAACTAATCACCAAACACATGAATAAGCCTTTTGATTCGAATCCAGTGCTGCTGCCGCACCAATATACCATAAGTCCTCCCTGGCCCCCGCCCGTTGTTGTATTTGCCGGCGAGGGATTGTTTTGGAATTGGAATCATCCATTCGTCCAAGAATGCGCCAATGGTATTCACATGATCGCCTTGTGATAATTAAGACATCATCATCTTAAATTTGTCATCGAGCTTAAATGGAGATATAATCGTCTTATAGTTTAATTGAAGCACTCAACATTTTGGGATTAAAATACTAGATGACTAGCTGATTGATTTAGATAGATCTAGTATTAAATCATGATTGTTGCCTAACAACGAGCGAGTCAATTTTACAGGAGAGAAAGAGAGAGAGATACATTTAATCTGATTCATTTATTCATCCGTAAGTTTTTGCTCTGCCAGGCTTCAGGTTCCTTCACCCCACGGGCAACCGCAACCGCCCAACCGAAGTTGTAGCCGCGTCCTACTCACACACTCACATGCCGGAGACACCGTCACTGTTCCCTAAAGGCAGCAGACAATTCCCCCTTTATTGTTATTGTTTTTTTGCTGTTTTCTTTTGAGTGATTTGCCTCTACAAATCTTTTTGGAAACTGTGTAACGAAATGAACCCTCTTCTGACTCGGACCGTGGGATTCTCGATCGGCCATTCTACTAGCAGGATGAGTTCAATTGAGTCAAATAATAATAAAAGGGATATACGACGAGTAAATAAAAGTATGTACCAATGAGAAAGTGAGAAATGTTGCTCTATAAATTCTCTTCGCTTTCAATCTGCCAACCACCACACCCTCTTTGTCTGCTCTTTAGTAGTTGGGCTCTCTCCCTCCCTCTCTCACCCTCCTTCCTGCCCTTTTCCTCCCCTTGCAATGCAATCCTCTGCCTCCTTACTCCATCGTCCATGGCTGTCGTGATTGTTGCAATGTGAAATCGAGCAAGGAGATTTCAGCAGTGTGGTTCGTCCTCTTGGAATCATTAATTGCCGTACATTGTGCGAGTCGAGAATGGCTTCCAGAGTTCAGCAGCAGCAGCAGCAACCGACAGGCGGCAATGAGGAGGGAGTGCGGCAGCGCGTGAATCGCTGCATGATGAAGCTGTCGGACCGCGACACAGAGGCAATGGCAGCCTCCGAGCTCGACGCCATCGCTAAGGGGCTCACGGCCGACGCCTTTCCGCCTTTCCTCTCCGCCATCGCCGATGCTCGCCCCACCGACAAGACGCCGCTCCGTCGCCACTCCCTCCGGCTCCTTTCCCTGCTCTCCCATTCCCACCCTGCCTCTGCCGTCGCTCCGCATCTCCCGCGCATGCTCGCCGCCGCCCTCCGCCGTCTGCGCGACCCGGATTCCTCGGTCCGTGCAGCTTGCGTCGATGCGTTCCGTTCCATGGCCGCCGCGCACCCGCCCGCCCTTGCTGCCGTTTTTCTCCGTCCCTTGGCTGATTCCCTCCTGCACGAGCAGGATTTGTGTGCGCAGATCTCTGCCGCGCTCTCCCTCGCCGCCGCCGTCGATGCCGCCACAGCCTCTACCGTGGACTCCGATCTCGCTCACCTCCTCCAGCGCCTTCTTCCTCGCTTGGTGAAACTCCTCCGTAGCAACGCGTTCAAGGCGAAAGCCGCCCTGCTCTCACTTCTGGGTAGTATCGCCGGCGCCGGTGGCGCTGGGACTGCTCAGCTCGTCGCCCTGCTCGTCCCCTGCCTCGTGGAGTCCCTCGCCAGCGATGACTGGACTACGAGGAAGGCTGCCGCCGAGTCTCTATCCGTTCTTGCCCTCAGAGAGAAGGAATTACTGGTTGGATTTAGGTCCTCCTGCATCACTTCTTTTGAATCGAGGAAGTTCGACAAGGTCTGATTTGGTACAGGATTAGCGTTAGATTTGAAACCCTTGATCTCTTTATTTTTCTAGGTTTTGATCTTCGATTCTTTTAAAAAAAATGCAGGTGAAGATTGTGAGGGACTCCATGAATCGGATGCTGGATGTGTGGAAGGACATTCCGGAGGCTCCTGAAAGCGAAATCAAACCTAAGCCGCAGCAAGCGAATTCTTCCACCCGAGGTGATGAATCTACTCCTTTTTTTCCTATGATTGTTCTGAAGAAAATTCAAAATTAGATCAAACATTGAACTTATATCCATTTATATTCGAACAGAAACATTGGGAGACGGACGATTTCCAACTTCGGCAGTCGCCTCTTCAATCCAATCGGCAAAAAGAGTTAATTCAAGCAGATCACCTCCACCTACCGCCTCGCCCATTCCTACGTCCCGAAACAATGCCCCCTCAATTAGGAGCAAGAAATTGTCCCCGCCTTTGTTTCTTAAGGCTGAACTGAAGCCCTCTAATTCGAGCATAGAAATCCCTGTCACCGGTTCTCCAGTAGAAGTCGTCGATCACAAAAGGTTTCAGAAAGACCGGGAGCAAGGAGCACCAAAAAGCAGTGTCAAATCCAGGTTAGAAGCGAGGCGGATGCTGTTTGAGGGAAAATCACAACACGAAGGGAGTAATGTAGCTGGGTTAAAGTCAGCATCACATGTTCCTAATCAGGAGACTGCCCAGTTGGAACAAACCATGGAAGCTAACATGAAAGAAGATGATCTAAATGCTGGACATAATGATAAGGATGGCAATCTGTCTATGATAAAGATGCAGTTGATGCAAATAGAGAACCAGCAGTCCAATCTGTTAGAGCTTCTCCAGGTATAATTCCTTCCCGATGCAATGTTGCTTTGACTCCTTATATATGTTAATTGAATGTGATCGTCCCAGAATGCTATATCATCTGCTTGTCTGTTTATTTTTCGTAAGTTATCTTTCTGCTCTTACATCTGTATGCTAAACTTGTGTTTCATCACTTAGTACACAATCTACGCATTCCTTGCTGACAAAGATAATTATCATCTAGTTAGAAAGTATTACTTTGCTCGCTTCCATTCACTGGTGGCTTCTTGACTGATCCCGTGGTCGTATGGGTGAGATGAGTTATAAAACAATAAGGTATATTTTATTAAAAAACTCATGAGAAACCCTAGAGCTAAATGTTTGCGGGTTCTGTTGTTTCCCACTGACACACTGTGATTGTTATGTATGGCAAATTTTCCCGTTATCCTTAGTTCCTTAGTGTACCTTTAGTTTGGCTCTAGTTTGTGAAGATCTCTGGATAAGTTAATTCAACCAAGCTAATTCATTTATGAACTATTCAAGACACAACACCTTGCAGTTTTGTTACTGTCCAATTTAAGGCGAACAAATTATCGCTGTAGTCAATTAGTCATTCTTTCTAGAATAAATATCCTCAAACAGATAAGAGTAACTTGCAATTTCGAGGAATCTATTCCATTGATCAATGAAGAATGTGTCACCAAATTATAATTCCAACTAGAAAACTCCACCGTTATTTTCAAGATTTTCCAGGACCAATTAGATACTTTTCTTTGCAACTGATGTGGTAATGTCTGACTATCTATGGATAAAAGGCTTGTACCACTCCGCTGGCCGCTGCCACATATTATAAAGTATCTATACAAGGGCAAGATAGCATTTAGTAAAGCCTAGAGGGATCCCTAGCTATCAAACTCAAAACGCCAACATTTCAGTAGGGATCTCTTGGTATTTAAGCATATTCTAAGAATCCTCATTTGTAATGTGAGACTAAGAAATGTAGGTTTTTCCTTCACTTCCTACTATCATTAATAGCATTTTCTTTTTACTTTTAAATTATTACATTTATATTTTTCTTCCCTTCTATTATTCCTCTCAATTTTTTCTTAGAATGAGCCTTGATCTTTAATTTCATGCTTGTTGCTTCATATATTGTTTGCTCCAAGTTGAGTATATATTGCACTAAAAACATCATCTGAGAAAGTAAGAAATCTAATATGTATTCTCTTGTAGAAATTCATTGGAAACTCACAAAATGGCCTATATTCACTGGAAACAAGAGTGCATGGCCTTGAAATAACATTGGATGAGATCTCCCAAAATTTAGCATTATCTTCCGGAAGGATGGCACACAAGGATCCTGCTTCAAGCGCTTGCTGCAGATTACCTGGTACAGAATTCCTAAGCCCGAAATTTTGGAGGAAGACCGAAGGCAGAAACTCCACGAGGTTATCTGTATCAGAACTACAGAACTACAACAATCGCGAAACTAGGAGTTCGTATAAATTGGATGAGTGGAGGCATGGAGTCCAGGGTGGATTTGTTGTCAATCCCTTGGCAGAGATTAACCCTCAGTCAGTCGGGAGTTCAAAGTCTATTCAAGTTAAAATGCTAAAGAATATGACACAAGAGAATGAGATTACACTTGCTCATCCAAACAAGTAGATGGATAAGCATCCTGAAACTCTGGGACGATATGGTATATACTACCTATCACCTTTGCATTTAAATGTTCCTAATCCTCGGTGCTTAAATTCTATCACTGGTATCTTTTGTTTTAATTTTTTTTTTCCAATCCAGGTGAGGAAACTGACACACATAATTTGGTAAGAAGCTATAGAGCTAGGATGCAGGTGTTTAAATGCCTACATATTGTTCTAGCTCGGGATATCTGAAGACAAGGCATAGCAAATTACTTTCCGATAAGAGGAGCTCGAAAGAGAGATGAACACTAATGTTCTCCTTCATTTGGACGGTCCTCCTGACACCAGTGAATCTGATCAGCACTTCTTGACAACCTGAAAGCAAACCTCCAGGAGGTATTGTTTGTGCTTTCTATAGGATATTATCGATGTGAATTGAAGACAGATGTAATCCGTTATCTTTGCATGCTTAATGTTTTTCTGATGGTGATTAATAAAGCAAAAAAGGATCGTCTCCCCGGTGTCGGTAAACTTGAACGCTGCGCCTTGGCAACTTCCCCCTCATATCAATTTTCCTTTTTTGTCTTCTCCGAAATTTAGGTGTTGTTCGGCAGAAGTCCAGTAGCAAGAGCATGAATGTGGTCCAGTTAGGTTAGATTTGAGATAATTTGGCTTCGTGTCGAATTCAACAAATATTTAATTTTGGTTTGCTGAATCAAATTGTGGCCTAGTTTTATGTCTAAGAATTGATAAAATTGGGGGGAGGATAAATTTAAATCTTTCCAACTATTATTAACTGGATCAAAATCGGCAGTATCGTATTTTGAATAGTCCGATAGGCATTGCAAATGGTTAGAAATTAAAATTAAGTGGCTTCCATGTGAATGATTAACAGTGGATTATTAAGCCTAAGACTACGCAAACGGATTAGCACCGTCAGATAATTAAACTATGAGAAATGATTTGCAGAGATAAAAAAATTAAGAAAAATCACAAGGAAATATATATTAAGTGAGGGAGCCTAAAAAAGTAAAATGGTGGGCTCCATCACTATGTGTCTTTCCTTGAGATTTTTTTAAAAATTTTTTACTTTGAGTGTATCATTGCTATTAAACTATATACTGAATTGTCGGTTTCAATTAATTTTATAAATTTTGATTGCGGGTCTTGACTGTCTTAAAAATTTATCTGTCTTGTCTTTGTATCCCACTCTTTATCTCAGTCAATCACTGTATCAGAATTATACCCTGAGAGGAAGGTGCACCCAGAGGGATCGTGCACACCTAAATCCGGTCAGATTTGAGTAGGAGCGCAAATCAATAATGGAGGAAAATCTGCTCAAATATGGCCGGATTTTGATATCACTCGCATTGGCGGCGATCCTCTGAGTTTAACTTCCTCTCATGGTATAGTTCTGATCAGGTCGGCAGTTTAACTTCCTCTCATGGTATAGTTCTGATCAGGTCGGCAGTTGGAGGCCGCCAAGGTGGACTGGAACCACGAGCAGGACTAGGGACAAATGATTTTTGCAAGAGAGGATTTGATCTCCGCGACGACCCGGTCAGGGCAAGACATAACGAACCGCGAAAAACAGCAAACTGCTCCCTCCGCCATCTTTAAAACTGAGGTTGTTCTTTTACCTTGGCCTTCATCTTCTCAAGCAGGATTTTCCATCGTCGTCGTCGTCGTCAAGCTGTGCCAATTACAAAGCTTTCTGGTGAGATTGAAGACATAACAAAAACGAAGTAAAGCGTGATGCCGATCTCCTCTTCCATCTCCGGCATAACGGTGATTGCTACCGGGAGCTTGCTGCTTGGTGCCGTCACTGGTATATTCCCCATCCTCTTCTCGTTTTTGTTGGCGATCCTCTTAGCCATCTCCGAAAGCATTACTAACGACATCGAGACGGCTACGGCAATTACTATCAAAACGGTTAAAGTGATTCCATTTGTTATGTGCATGTCGGTAGTAATTGCATCTGCTGTTGTACTACTGAGAACGAGAGTTTCTGCTTCTGAATCGGAAATTATCTACCTTGTCGTGGTGCTCCCGGAAGAGGAAGAGATGATGACCATAATCATAGAATGAAACGTTAATTCAATGATTTTGTAAATAGGTTTTGACTGATATTTGATTTTAACAATGTGTATGGATCTATATATCTCATTGCCTTTTGTAAATAGAAGTGAACTTTCATAAAGATTTTGGTCTCAGCGAGAACACTAAGGACTGATAACATAAGTAAACATTACAGAGAGCAATTTATGGTAAACTAGAGACATGAATTGAAAGGAAAGAAAACATCAAACCATTGACTACCATGTTCCATGTACGAATCAAACATCAAGCTCCTCTCGCTCGCGCCGATATTGTCTTCCGGGAACCATGTCGACAATTCATTGGCCGCCTCCGCCGGCGCCTTCTCCCTCTCGACCACAGGGGCCGGCAGCGCTGGCCTTTCCTCTGCTTTGTAGCGGTGGTCGACGACCCCCACATGCTGGTTCCTCACCTGCTCTATCCGCTCCCGCACCAGCTTCACCTTCGTCTCCACCATCCACGCGAGGCTTGTGACAGCCTCCAACTCTGCCTCGGCCAAGCCGGCGACCGCGCCGACGTTTCCGCCGGCGAGGCCCCTGCGCATGAGTAGCGCCGTCTCTAGATCCAGGTTCTCGCGTTCCTGCTTCCGGAGCTGCTCCCGGAGCTTTGACGCGCGCTGCCTGAGGAACAACTCCTGGTTCATCATCTTCTTTGTCTGCTCCATCTCCGGCAGGCTCTTGAAGCGCGCGAGCACGCGGGTGGCCTCGGCAACTGACGGCCAGACTTCCGGCTGCGGCTCCTGCGGCGCGTACACGATCACGCAGGCCTTGACGTCGCAGAGGGTGGCCAGCTCGCTCGCCTTCTTCATCAGCCCTTTCCTTCTCTTCTTGAACGTCGCCCGCCTCGTGGAGTCGTTGGCGATCCACGCGAGTTTCAACTTCTTCCGCGCCATGGTCGTAGCTGAGGAGGAAGCGTGAAATCCATCGCCACTTTTATAGAGCCAACGCGTTGGATTTGGGAGCATTATTTTAGATTGGATCGGATGGCAATGGATTTTGATTAGGAATTAAAGGAATCCAGCTACGAGAGGATCGTCATTTTTAATTTCGATCATAATCAAGGGCTTTCACTGCGGGATTGCAAATTTAATGGATTGATTCATGTGGCTTGATGAATTGTTTATCCTATTTGATCTTGATGTGCGTCGACGACTCAGGCTCTTGCCAGTTGCCAGGGGATTGCAAATTTAATTAAAATTAATGTTGATTCCCTGGTGAATCTTGTTCTAATTAACAGGTCCAGATATTCAAAGTTGTGCCGAAAAAGGTTTAGGCGTGTCAAATGATACGGTGATTGGGAAGGGCCTTTCAGTGGGTCCAATGATCCGAAATAGGTGCGAGCTTTTCTCTGGGACCCCATAGATCGATGGTGTCTGTGCAGGCAGTGCCCCAATCTCTCTATCTCTCTCTTATATGGAGGAGAGAAAAAGTGAGATGAGGAGGAAAGAGATAGAGAGGTTGGGGCACTGCCTGTACAGGCAGCATCAAAGCCACCCAGTTCTACTAGACACTCATCGATTTTACTCTTCTCTCCCGATTGATTAATAATGATCGAACTGACACCCTCTCTCTTGGGATATTATCATAGTCCATTTAAACCTCACGACCTCTCTGTGTTTGGTTCATTTTCTAACTAGCAGGCTAATAGGTTTCCCGGCGCATGAGCCTATTTCACCGTTAATACATCACGTGAATTTGTCACAGAGTCAGTCACCCTCCCCATACTCACAATGTGACTACTAGATAGGTGGAAGCACAGCGATGGGACAGATTATCTAGCAATGAGATGATGTCTCATTAAATACGAGGATGGTAAGATACATTATAAAGGGAATATTTTCCCGTTTAGGTACACGCACGCACACATATTGTCCTATTATGCCACCATTTTACTCTCCTCCGATTCTGATCGTTAGAGTAGTTGCATTAGGGACCCCTAACATGCTTGATGATTTTTTTCCCTCCCTTTTCTGGTATTTACTGGTGATTTCTAAAGTTTTTCAACCAAAGTCACACTCTTTGTCAACTTCTATACCAGTATACCGATGATCCAACTTCTATACCAGATGATCCACATCTCAATAGGGGTGTTAATTCTGGTGAGTCAGATCATGTTCGGATCAGATTGGAATTTTTTTTTTTTAAAGTCTCAACTTGAACATGATACGAATCCGAATTTAACCTAAAACTCCTAAACCCAAGCATGCCCAACCCAATCAACCCAAACCCAACTCGTATATAACCCGAAAATCAGATTCAAAATGTTTTTTTTTTTTTTGCTATTTTCCCTATAGTTTTCACATTTATATCAATACTTCATCATTATCATACTCACATTCATAATAAAAAATTGGATCTAATAAAAAAAAATGCTCACTACGTAGCTAAACCCAAAATTTTAATCAAATTGGATCAACCCAAATCCGACTCGACCTAATCCAAATTTTTTTTACCCAAAATCTCTTCAATCCAAACCCAACCTGAATCAAAAAATTCTTAATCTGAATTTGATTTTTTTTCGGATCGACCCGAATTAAGCCATCCGATTGGATTCATTTTTAATACTCCTATCTCTCGTTACTTTTGGACGGGATGATCTAACAAATGTTGGCAGTTAAACGGACGTACTCACGGAGACGGATGAAATAAAAATTCACAGAAAAAGTAAATCTGATTCAATATATTTAAATTCAAGAAAAAAATAAAAGTATATGAACAGACTAAAAATATAGATTCTAAAGTCAATGGTAAGATTATTTTTTAATCCACCATGCAATTCAATTGATGTATTACACCAATTATTTATTTATAGAATTGAAGTGAAAGACATTGTTGATAAATTTAATTGAAAATAGTTGAAGAAAATACTCAACTCATTCTTCATCTAAGAAACTCCATATCAACTTTGATCTTTTTCCATCTTTTGAAAGCAAATTACAAGGACGCCAAAGCCCTGCCATTTCGAGAGCTTCCCTCGTCGACTTCGTCAATGGACGGCATCATGACCACCTTCCTCCTGCTCACCGGCTTCCGACGAAGCAGCTCGGAGTCGATCACGGCCGGAGCGCCGCCGCCGTTCTCGTTAATTATCTCGCACATCACCTCGTCGAACTCGGCCACTGGCATCTCCCAAGTCGTCGCTCTTCTCTGCTTCTTCACGGAAACAGAGGAGAGCGCGGAGCTTGCCGTTATGGACAGCGCCGCCATGTCGGACGCGGAGAGTGGACAAGCGAGCTTGGTAGAAGGGAGCACGAAGTATATCTGCCCGGAGCGGAGGGGCGCTTCCGGTTCCAACGCCGGTACGGGCGCGCCCGGGAAGAGGCCGTCGGAGCTACAGCCGAAGGAAGCTCCAGCGGAGGCGATGATGACTTGGGAGGCCGTCAGCGG
>JBBPFQ011005154.1:0-10790 GCA_037974815.1 Kaempferia elegans | reverse complement strand
TAATGACTATATAGTGTTGCACACAGAAAGGAGAGTAGCAATCTCACCTGGCTTCCGGAGGTCATCAGGATCAGCAAGAGATTGCCCCCTAAACGGTATGTCTCACATTCAACAAGCGTGGGTCCTTTGCCCCTTCTGTGCAATTGCTTCTATTGCTACCTCCTGCACATTCAATACATCCATGCCGTCAACATGCACCCCGGGCATGCCAAAAGCCAGTCCCTTCTTCCATATCTCCGGGTCAGAAGTTGCTCGGAGGTGGGACATTCATATTGCCCACAGATTGTTTTCAACATCAAACACCATAGGCAGCTTCCATAGCTGAGCCATGTTGAGGCACTCAAAGAATTGGCCACTGTTACATGTTCCATCGCCAAAGAAGGCGACGATAACATCAAGCCCGTTTGGGGTAGATTCCTTGAGGACCTCACGGCGGCACTTGGAAGAGAAAGCAGCTCCGGTAGCCACAGGAATGCCTTCTCCGATGAAGGCGAAGCCGCAAAGGAGGTTGTGTTGCGCAGAAAACATGTGCATGGAGCCGCCTTGGCAACGGCAGCATCCGGTGGCCTTGCCAAAGAGCTCGGCCATGACAGCGCGAGGCAGCACACCTTTGCTAAGGGCGTGGACGTGATCACGGTAAGTACTCACAACACTGTCCCGGGCCTCAAGGGGCTTGATGAAGCCGGTGGAGACGGCCTCCTGTCCATTGTAGAGGTGGACGAAGCCGAACATCTTGCCCCGGTAGTACATTTGTGCGCACATATCTTCGAAGATGCGCCCCAAAACCATGTCTTCGTACAGCAACATTGCTTCATCCCGGCTCACCACTTCCTGCGATTCAGATTCAAACAAATGTCAGATCCAAACATGCTCTTCGCAAGGATGTTACTCTAAAAACGGCAAGGGCTCAAAATCACACTTGAGAATTCGATATCGAAAAAGATTGGATTTTGAGGTGCATTTCTCCCAACAGTTCCAATAATTTGGTGAATTGTCCAACAAAAAGGGCGACGGAATATACGTGGCGGAAGAGGGAGTCGTCTGAGGCAGTGAGGGGCTGCTGGGTGCTGGCTACGGTATCGGAGGGGACGGCGAAGGGAGGCCGGTGGCCAATGGTATGCGGTCTGAGGCCGGCTGAGCAGCGGAGGCGCGGAGCGGAGAGGAAGTTGGAGGAAGGCTTCTCGTCGGCGGAACGAGCAGCAGGAAGAGATGGCGAGGGAACTCCGAGGGCGGAGAAAGCCAACATTTTTCTCTTAGTCCTCTGGTGTGTCTCTGCAGCAACAGCTCCGCTGGCGCACTATCGCGACAATCGGAAGTATCGAATCGATCGACCAGGAGAGGAGCAAAAGTTGACGAAGGCCCATCTAAGAGGCCTACAGCCCAATAACACCTTCAAATATCTTCTTTTTTTTTTTAACAGACTTGATTAATCATTATACAACATCAAAACAATAATCCCATTTTTAATACTGTTAATTAATTTTTTAAAAAAAATATTGACGTATACTAGATATATCATTTGTTCGCCAAATTATAGAATGGCACAGTATGTTTTTTTTAGCAAAAATATATAGTAATATTCAACGAATACAAGCCATGACAGTTTATTGTAAAAGCATCCGATATCTAGTCAGTACCCTGAAGACCTTGCCACACAAGCGCACCAGAGTAGGAATCCACTAGCTTCTTCTGAGCAATGCTGCACGCCTGCTTAACATAGAACCCACATCAAACTAACTAACTATAAACGGAGAGTTGTATTCTTGGAATGAATCTTCATATCAAAAGAAGAAAACCATATCGACTTCTAGGAATCAATGATGGCAATGGCTTAGAGTTGTAGTGGGACAGTCGATCCATCAAGTTAGAATAAATTGAATTTTAGTAGATGAGTCCACTGGTGAATGATGATGGCTCAACAAAAACACACAGTTTGGCTTGTGGAAACCAGTCGTTGCTCTTTATGTTTTTTATTTCCTCAGCACCCTCGTTTTTACCCCTATTTTCTATCACTTTTCTTCTTTAATTTTTGTTTGGATCTTATTCTTCAATTTGACATTTTCAATTTTGATGGTGGGATGTGAGAATCAACGAGTGCATGGCAATAAACTGACTAATAAATCTTCTAAAAACCAAAATGAAATTCCAGATATTTACCCAACAATCTACCTACTCCTTGAGAAAATGTTTCCAAAGTAAATAATACTAATAAAAGAAAAAAAAAATAATCCAGAATAGCAATACCTGGAACATCATTCATTGTTGGCTCCCTCGAAATTCTTGTACTCCATTTTGAGCTCATGAGTTCCTTGATTAGGTCCTCTCTTGTTGTAGACACAAATCTCATTTAATATCTCTTTCAGGAATTGCTGTTCAAAATAGAAAATACTACTCAGAAAAACAGCTCAATGGGAAAGAGAAACTGAAAAAATATCATTGTTATCATCAAATGTCATGTTTAGTCATGCAGACATGTCAAACACAAGATGGATCATCAGAACCATTCATCATTGTTGATATATTAAAATAACTTCCAAGTAAGATATAAGGCAAGAGACGGATATTATTATCAATTCCCTGTAGGTCTACGACATTATGCAACATGAACTATCTGAAGCACTCTAGATGGATTTTGCTGTGGTCTAGAAAAAATAGATCGGTCAACAGTCACCAAACAAATAACTGGAGTACCATGTAAGAAGTATTTAGGCTGGGTTCTGGATAATATCATAAAATTAATGAAGTTAGTAGTACCTCTGGTTGGTCAGTCTCTTGAACCAGTTGCTTCAGTGCCCAATTTGGTTGCTTTTCAAAAAGTTTAAAGAGAATGTTCACTAATTCTTGTTTATCCCTGCGTATCCGTTTTGCATCCAATCCTTTGGACGGGGTTAGTTTTTTCTTGTCCTGTCAAAGCATCATATGTGAAGGAATGACAACTCTTAGGCATATAAAGTGATCAGAAAATTTTTTGTGACAGAAACATTTGAATATAGACAACTGACCCAATGTAGTAATTCATACAAAGAATCAGAGTTTGAAGAAGGAAACTATAGTATGAATGCAAGACAATAGAGAAAGTAGCTAACGTATTAAAACACAGTATTCCTGAGTTTCTAATGGAAAATAACAGGAATCAGGCAACACGTATAGAGTATTGAGTCTCAGGTGTACAGAAAAGAAGAGAAATCACCGTCCAACACTTGTCAAACTCTAAACATGTGATATGGTAAACCAACGGTTGTATACGAACCAATAAACAAATAAAGAATGGCACATCACCTATAGAGTATTTGAGTCTCAGATGTACGAAAGAGAGGAGAAATCACAATCCAACAATTGTTAAAATCCAAACATATGAAATGGTAAACGAAGGCAATGTAACAATACAATAAATGAATAATGAATGAAATATCAGACGAAGTGGTAGGTAGAAAAAATGAATTGTTTTCCAAAGTTACTTAACACAGAAGAATAAAGCTACCTTCGAACCAGATGGAACTAGACCAACCATACCAGGCATTGGCCTCATTAGCACACCATGATCATTGTCAATTACCTTAAATTTTGGAGGGGAAAAAAAGTAAGGGATTAGCTTCAAATTAAAAGAAAGGAGATATAGAATGAGATGACTAGGCAAGAATTAAATGCATGAACCTGGACTTGTCTAGTTTTGACCATAGCTTTGTTTGTCCTTTCACGACATAATTTACCATAATCCCCAAAATTTTCACTGTGAGGTTCCATGTCAAATTTGTGCTCTACCTTTCCCTCTAGTGTGAACTTTCCTACATTAACAATTATTTTTGTGATGAGACTCAGTCAAATATGCATGCGATGACAGTAGTCAAATAATAATAATAATAATAATGTCACATGTACAAGCATGCCACTACTCTATTAGCATGCTTCACTAGTTCCTAATGTTTACAAAAATTTGATTCTAAAAGACAATAGAGCCCTTGAAAGCAGTAGTATTTTGTAGTGCCGCCAGATAATTCATATGTAGGGCTTTAGTCTGACAAAAAAAATGTTATGGGTTTGTGCAAAAAGAACTAAAAGACATGCTAACACATGCTTACCTTGGTTTGATTCAGAAAAAACACACATTGGAACAAAATCTTTGAACATATTCAGTGTGTAACTCTTGGGTGTATTAGCAGAATCAGTTTGAGCCATTTCCATCTTAAACTGCAAAGTGAAACACGACATTAAACTGCAAAGTGAAACACGACGTTACTCTAAAAAGGGCTACACAAGTTTCCCAGGATGTAGATTACCAACCTAGATTGGCAACGCAAAAAAAATTAACCATTAATGATCATGGAAACACATGGAAGAAAAACATAAAGAACAAAAAATTTGGCCGGAAGTACTCCAAGGAAAGAGTTTAATCTGGATTTCCCAGTCTACATGTATTGGTGCACAAGTGTGTCTGTGCAAGATGCCTGATGAATGGAAACTTTCCAAGTTTCCATAACAAATTGGCAAGAATAAAAATGGCATACAACATTGTTTGAAATATAAATAAATCAAGTTGACAAGGAATCCTTACTCCTATGAATTTTAGGAAAAAATGATTAAGAGAAGAAACAATTTTTTTGGAGACATCAAATCCATTTTCAGACATAAAATCTAGACATCATTTGTTCAACAAAATAGAAAGAATATGGATTTTGAACTTGAATATTATTGACCTGGAAAAAATTTATGCTACCCCTAAATAATTTTTGTGGTGAGTTCACTACAAGAAATTTTGCATTCAACAAACAAAGAAATAATACCCAAATACCGAGGTGGTGGCACATGATGTGAATCAGATTCGATTAAAGCCCATGGTAATCAAATAAAAACCATTTTGATTGATGCTAACCTCGTATAGAAGTCCTCTAGCAAACAAAAAAGGATTCAAAAGAGAAGATGGAAAGAGAGGAGATGGATGCAAGTACAAGTGTATAGTTGTACAGGAATTTTCTGGGAAGGGCAGAGGATACATGTACCACTGTTTTTTTATTTTTTTATACATAGGCTTGTAGTTGTTGCATTTATCAAAATATATACAAGAGGCGAAAAGTATTTCAAAACAATAAACACCGAATATGAAAAGAATTAATTAGATAGCAAGTCAATGATGAGAAAGACTACTAGCTAGCAATACTATTCATGACAAACTTTAGATTAGAGATTTCTCACTAAGATTGGGTGTTTTCTTGAAAGAAGAAAGGCTGTGCTATAGCATATTTAAGGTCCCTAACTACTTTTTATTGGACGCACATTCACAAAGCCTTTGCTTCTTTGTAAAACATTGTGCAGCATTATAGGATGGTGAAAGACCAAATATCTTTAACAAGGGACTAGGTAATATCAAAGACCAGATTTTGCACTTGATTCGGTACTATGCGCATTTTGTTTCGTCTCAGGATTTAAGTATGTTATTGATGGGCGAAGTTGGACAACTGCATGTACAAGATTTAAGTGCAACTGCAAGCAATGAAATTAAGAAAATTAAGATTCTCTTGACAAATGTAGGCCATTGATGTAAACAAGTCAAACATCATACAACATATACATCATAAATAAGAAACAAATTCGAGAGTGGCAAGCAACAATATCCATCCACTAGGACAATGAAACCCATGATTAAAGTTTTGTTTGCTTGAAAGAACGGAAAAGAAAACAAGGAAAGAGAAAACTGAGCATTTCCTTTGAAGAAAGTTGGGTATGGAAAGAAGCTAGAAGAAAATTCATGTCCACTCAAAATTGATCCAACTAACTTGAGTGAACATTATCAATTCAGACACATGTCTCCCCTCACTCTTGGACTTTGCCCTCAACTATGAGCCTTCCTATTGCATCTACAATCTCTGCCTCTGGAAGAAGATTCACACACCAACCCACACACACACGCGCCTAGAGAAATAATATACTCCTCTTCCTTTCATTTCCTATCTCTACCTCGTTTCTTTCTCTTGTATCCTGTACCCCTTCAAGGAAACAAAGCCCAAGTTATGTTCTTACAATCTTTACCAGGGAAATAAATTAAAGCTATAACTCTAAAAGAGTGATTGTTTCCTTTTGCCCTTCATTAAAGTTCTTGTTTGTAGAAGTTATATTTTTAGCACTAAATAATGACCAGGTATGAGCTTATCAGTGAAAGCAGGTATTTCTATGTAAAGAAGATTGTTCCAAGATTAATACCCATGTAAAGCGGTAAAATATGTCAGAATCTATTTGATGTCAATTAGACAGCGAGATTCTATCAAGCTAATTGATTGGGTGGCAAATGAGTAAAATTTTGCCTGTTATGGCACATCTAACACCATTCTTCTTACAGTAAAATGTGAGGAAAAGATGACCCGACCGTCAGGAAGCAAAAGAAAATAGCAAGAGCCAAGAGGTGATACACACTGTAATAGAGAGAGAGAGGAGGCTAATCATACAAACCCAAACAAAGTTTGCAAAATCAAGTTAAATTCCCAATCATAATCTCTATATATTCTTTAAGCAATATCCAGTACTAGCCCAATCAAACCCATCTGCGAGTGATATGTAATTTGTAAGTGCATCAGATATAATTTCCAAGGGCATCTATATTCTATAATGCTCACACCAACGAACGCACATCCATGTTGAATAAAACCATAACTTACAAGAAATTTAAAATTTGTTACGATGAATAGAAAATCTGGTAATTTGCAGAAATCAATTTAGATTTACTGAAAGAAAAAAGTGAACTATGTTGAAATAGAAGCAAAAAAGATACCTGGTTTCCTTTCAACATCCCGACAGCATAACTAGCTACTAAAGGTGTTTTTGATGAAGACAATGTCTGGAAAAAGTTGAATCAAGTGTCAGTGTGATGAAAACTTTGCGATACAAGAAACCTACATATCGCTCACTAAAGTAATTACAAAAGTAACTATCTGGCAATCATTTCAAGTGCCACTAAGTTTCATACCAATGGACTTACCAGTGAAACAAATAAAGTAGGACAAAAAGTTGTGTAGAAGAATAAAATATAAGCATATGTGAAAAAAAAAACAAAGAGCAACTAATTATACTAGGAGAATAAATTGATTGGTTAGTGATAAATAAAGGGAATCCATTACCCGGTCAATCCAACGAGGGTTGTAAATGCACAAATCATTCCCTAACCAGTTCAATACTCAACTTAATAAGAATTCGTCTGTATTTTAAATATTAGAAATGAAAAATAATGAAACTTGAACATATTTTAAAGATAGATAAGATAGACAAGCAAGCTTCAACACTTGTGAATTTAACTCATTAATGTTCATGAAGATTGAAGAATGCTAGTGATTACTTTATGAATTGGTTTGTTTAAAAGTTTGTACAGGGCTCATTTATGATCTTGGTTATTTAGCCTTTTGTCCAAATATATAAGCATATACATATCCAATTATACGTTTAGATATATGGGGATGGCAATGGATGGGGTACACATGATTTTTACCATACTAATTAAACAAGTACTAAATGTCTGTTGATTATCATCAAATAACAAATATATGGGCAACATATCATGCAACTAATACCATCAAATTATCACGAACAACCAAAAGATTTATTTGGGAAGGAGTTGTGGGGGAAATTTATCCACCTAAGAAGGAGGAATATGTATTCATATATTGACAGATACCTAACCTGTCCAAATATCTTAAAATACTGGTAATTATCCAACTTAATTAGTATTGGAACCTGACCAGCTTAAGTAGGGTACCCAATTAGTAAGGTACCTGAAACCTATTGTCATTCTTAACTATTTTTGTTCAGCTACGATGCTCTACAATATTCTCAATAAATTCTAACGTCAAATTTTGGCTAAGGACAATGGAGAATCTTATCTCTACTTTACCTTCACCATCTTCAAGGAAGTTACAACATGTCAATACTCAATGCTATGATGATTTCAATCAAGCAGTGGATCGAGATGTGTCAAACATGCCTGATGGAAATAAGTATTTAAATCTTTGAACAAAGTTAACATTATCGATTAAATGCCTTCATCTCCATGCAACAATATGTTACACGGAAAGGGTAAGAGAAAACATCAATCAAAGGGACGTTTAATGAATCTAAAGCATAATGGCCATCAAACTAGAAGCTACTAGTCTAAAATTTGTCATGAATTTACGCTTTCAGCAGCATAAATGACTCCTGTGAGTATCCATCAATAAGAAAGAGTGGAAATGCCAGGTCACATAGTTTTGCACCTGCTTCTCTAGCCTTAGGAGAGCAGAGGCTTCTTGATCATAGTTCTCACTATCAGTATCCAGATTCAAGTCTATCTCAATATTTGAATTTTTTGGCTTCACACGGACCTGAAAAGGACAAAAAAATAGCCAAAGCAAGGTTGTAATAAGACAACAACATCAATCAAGTCTTATCCCACTAGGTAGGATCGGCTACAATTGTAATAATGCAAAAGCAAATATATATAAGGATCTGAATAGACACATATAATGGTTTGAACAATTAAACAAAACAAAAAAAATGGAAAACACACTTGATACTGAATCTATTGAACATACCTTGTCACATCTTTCATTCAGTTCATATGGTCTCCAAGAAGGTCTAAGTACATACTGCAAAATATATAGCTGAAAAAAAAAGAAGTTTGTAAATGGAGTCATACATTAAATATGATTGAAAGTACTATCTATTTAGGACACGCAAAATCCATATGAAACTATGTTCAGTTCATAATGCTATCAAGATTGTATTTTTTTCCCTTGTCACTGACACTACCTAGTCGAGGATGAGGGTGTCTTATAAGACACATTTATTTGTCTTAATTGAAATCTCAAAATAAATTTTTTGTTTCTATTTATGTTGGGTAAAGTATTCAAATAGGCAAAGTATTCAAAAATCCTATTTCCAATGATAATTTTGAGGAAAACCCCACTCCAGAAAACTTGGAATTCCAAACTCCATCCAAAAGTGTAGATTTGTATGTTGTTCCTTTTTCATTACTAGTTAAGGAGACTAATTTAATTTCCTATTCACAAGTCATAACAAAATGAAACAGAATTCCATTCCTAGCCTTCAAATACTAAAATTGAAGTTTAATCTCCAGAAATCTCATTTTTGTCAAGGAATTATGATCCATCTTTGGGTTCCAGAGTCCAGACAATGTACATAGTACCCAGCAAGAATGACAGTGACCACAACTACGCTTCAGTACTTGGTTGCCAAAGTAACAACGATGAACTTCCAAATTTAACATAGTAGAGAAGAAAACACTTACATAGGTATCCTCATCGAGAGGAGCTGGAGAACAGAAGACGTCGATCTCGCGAACCACTGTATCATCCTCTTCCACTTCCTCCTCGAAACCTCGATCAATATCCATCGCATCGCTCGCTGCGTCCTCGTCGTCCGGGCGTGACGACGAGGGGCCAACTCTAGGCTTCTCCTTGACGGGGGTCTGGACCAAAATCGGGATGAGAGGAAGGTTTGGTGTCGGGATCGGGCTTAATCCGGATCGGAGGCTCGTTCTTGACCTTGCCCTTCATCTTGGGCTGGAACCGGGCGGATCGCGGGGCGGTCATGGCGGCGCCGCGGGAGAGGTTGAGATCGAGAGCCATGTCGAGGTCCATCGCGGCTCCGCCGGCGGGATCGACGCCGTCCTCGAAGCCGCCATCCTCGGTGGAGATAGCTTTGGCAAAGAGGGCTTCGACAGAGAGGGTTTCGGTGGAGAGGGCTTCGCCGGAGAGGGCTTTGGCAGAGAGAGGATTGGTGGAGACGGAGTTCGCTTGAGGAGATTTGGCAGAGGGCTTTGGCAGAGGGAGTTTGTGTGAGTTGGTTGGAAGAGGGAGTTCTAGTGGTCCGAGTAGTGGCGTACATGAGCGCAGCGACTGGAGGTCGACGCCGAGGCTTGGATCTTTCCCTCTCTCGGCGCAAAGCCGACGACTCACAGTGGACATGGCCGATCGGATCTTGGACTATTGTTGGAGGAGACAGGATGTTCGACTAGTTGTAAGTAGGGTTGCACCGACGACTCAGATGCGTGGTGTCGGCATGATCAGGTTGGGGAGGAGACGATGAATAGGAGAGAGTTGAGGGAAAGAAGAGAGGGTGTTGGCATGAAGTGAGCTTGGTTACTATAACATTAGATTTATACTTAGTTTTTGATAACCACAAACTAGGTTTAATTTCTTATATTAGATTAATTGATTTTAATCTTTAGGTTAATTAAATCTAACTTTAGATTTATTAATCCAATCAACACCCACTTAAGGGATATTCTAATAGACTTTCTTTAAGTCTAATGTTATTATCCCCTTAAAACAAATCATATAAGCTCAGATTAAAACCAGAAAAATTTCTAAAAATCTCTGAAAATTCTAATAAGGTTATTCATCTAATAATACTTATTATTTTATTGTCGTACCTTATACGAGGAGTCCGGGATCATTGGTGGTGCCCCCAATGGTGGTGCCCACAATGCAGTATAAAAGAGCGATTCAACCACAACTTTCTACATCAATTCTATACTAGCTTTCAGGTTGATTCTAATTTGTTGCTTAAACCTAACTGCTTGCAACTGTTGGTGTAGTTTGTACCAATATTTGAACT
This sequence comes from Kaempferia elegans, assembly GCA_037974815.1. Taxonomy (NCBI): domain Eukaryota; kingdom Viridiplantae; phylum Streptophyta; class Magnoliopsida; order Zingiberales; family Zingiberaceae; genus Kaempferia; species Kaempferia elegans. The sequence goes on along the minus strand of JBBPFQ011005154.1, from coordinate 194 downwards.
CAAATTTTGATGAATGATAGATGGATTAAAGTTAGACATTGTGTGGTCTAACCTTTGTACCAAGTGTGTAGGAGTTGATTGGTCTAGAGTACGTGACATCAGGCTAAAGCCCGGTTAGATTAAAGGATCTAAAAACTGGCACAAAGTCCATATAAGTCAAGGAGTGACTAGATATCTGGCGAAAAGTCCGACTA
>JBBPFQ011005045.1:0-10791 GCA_037974815.1 Kaempferia elegans | reverse complement strand
AACTGTCCAAAAAAAAATCTATAAAAAGTCAAGAAATGTCACACGCACTATCTGATCTCCACTTGATTTATGGAAATTTATTAAAAAATTGTGAAGACAAATGGAAATAAAATTTACCTATCCATATATTAACTTTTGTAAGTTTTGAACAGCGATGATAACATTAATTTCTATCCGTTTCGCAACTTGCCAATAATAAGAGTAAGGACCACCACAACAGAGGATATATCTTTAAATATCCTCTATCTCTAATATTCCAATGATTTCATCCTACATAGTAGAAAAATTATATGTGAATTAATTATTAAATTAATTATATTGAATAATTATCAAAATATAAATAAATATTAAATAAAACAAATTAGATATGAATTAATAAAATATTTAGTTAGTGAGATGTTTGATTATGAAATTGGAGAAATTTAAAAGTGAGATATTTTATTGGTGAGATATCTAAGAAGTGAAATATTTAATTGATGATATGGACGCAGGAGAAAATAATCCTATGCACTAACAACGCAGTAGCCGTGGCAAAAACTAGCAGTCAGATCACAGCGGGATCGGTGACCTAGACCCTAGACAAGTGCGACGTGAGAAACCCTAACCGAAAGCGACAGGGAAAACCCTAAATCTAACAACTACGACACGAGAAGAAGAGTATTAAGCTCTCATATATATGCCATTAGCAAATCATCCGATCTACGAAAAAGTGGAAACATGAGAAACACTAAACAAAAGCAGCGTGAGAAACCTGGACGAGAGTGGCGGGAGAAACCTAACGAGAGTAGGGGTGAGCAAAAATTTGGTTAAGCCAAACAAACCAAATAAACCAATCGAATTTTAAAATCAGTTCGGTTTATTCAGAAATTTGGTTTTCCCCCTAAAAAACCAGTTAATTCTGTTCAATTTTTATTTTAAAATTTCATATTCGGTTAAACAAAATAGACCGAATTAACAAAAATTTTGAGTCAATTCGAATTTTTAGGCCTTATTTTTTTTTTTAAATTAAAAATAATTTTTAAATAAAAAACTGATTTTTTTTAAAAAGAAACCAGTTAATTCGGTTAAAAATGAAATTAACCGATATTATATCGGTTCGATCGGTTCGGTTTTTAAAAACAATTCAGTCAGTTCGATTTGTTTAAAAAAAAATTCATTCAATTTTGTTTAATTTATTTAGTTCAGTTTGATTCGATTCAGTTTTAATCGAACATTCACCCTTAAAGAAGAGTAGCTCAAGAAGAATACTTGACAATGAGAGAGAGGGTGTCGTTGAAACGTAATAAAATATCCACATCTGACAAATGCTCTGCTCTCAATTTTATCTCCATTTCACTATTATTTAAAATAAAATAAAATTTTGTTTACAAATTTAATTTAATTTAAAATGGATTACTTATGTTTTTTTAAAATCAATCAAATTAGAAAATAATTTTAATTATATTACATATTAAATCGCTACACGAATACTAAAAATCTTTCTATCTAATTAAAAATATATTCCTTTATTAATTATTTTTTAATTATTTTATGAAATTTAAAATTAATTATGGTAATATTTTTTTCACGTAAAAAAATAATTTTAAGATTTATTAGTAATTTTAATCAGTGATCTAGCGTTTAAGACCCTACCGCAATATATTATTTAGATTTTTATATTAATTAATTAGGAATCTAGAGTTCGAGACTCACATACGGAGTATTATTGAAAATTTTTCTTATTAATCAATAAAAAATTTAAAATTTGACACGACACATTATTGGATTATATTAAAAACTATTAATAATTTTTAGTTTTTTTATATAAAAATATACATTGTCATAGATCGATAACGCATAGAATGGAGAAATTTTTATAAATACTTTAGGTCAACTATATTAGAAATTATACTGTTCTTAACCTTTTGGCTAAGATCAAGTGTACTATATATTTTTATCAGTTTAATATTTGATATTAAAAATTAATTTTTTATATCTAATATAAAAATTAATATATGTTGACTTACGTTGCACTACTACATACACTTAGCGCATCCTACCAAGCCTAAGGTTAATTTATGAGTCTTAGATATTAATCTATACTTATTCATATATTGTATTACAAATGCAATAATGATTAATGTAAAATTAAATATTAAATTCAATCAATTTAATACAAACCGAATATCATAAAATTGAATTATTTGTTGAATTAAAAAATAATTAAAATCAAATTATCTTTGATAATTACTGTTAGTTTTTTTAATTATTAATCAAATATCTATAAAATCAGGGGAATAAGTCTTGACGTTAGTGTCACGAACATAGATAAGTAACGAGCCATTAGGAGAATTAAAATTTTATAAAATGGTGGCTATCAATTTGTAATTTTGATCATACGTATCAATGGCGTTTATAAGAAGGGATGATAAAGAAGAGAAGGTAAGGAGTTTTTTAGTCTTAATTTTGTATGCATCTGAAAATCGAGTCTTAGAATTAATAAATTAATGAATATTTTTTATGCATCTGAAAATCGACTGTTTTTTTATTTATCCAATGGGCAATAAAAAATTTGTATAGAATAAAATAGGTCGCTTCAAAATTAGTCGGCTTACATACGTTAAGAGGATTTAATAAAAAATAAAACATGTGTTAATGGGCGAGATTAATGGGTGAAAAGGGATATGACAAATTGAATTATTGACCGAGATTAGCATAAGAGGCCAAGCAATTTGTATTTGTTGGTGTAGGAGTCGAATCAGACTCACTTGAAGCTTAAGTGCAGCTCCCGATCGAGTAAGTACAGTTGTTGTTCTTATAATTAAGGTTATAAACAAGCTAAGCCGATTTAAATTTTATATTGTTTAAGTTTGTTTAATAAAGTAATCAAGACAGATAAAGCCAAGCTTAAATGAATCAATCCGTTGAAATAAATTGTTTAAACCTGACTTAGTTTCTTTTTATGAGTTTGAGTTTGGTTCAATCTTAACTTTGATTTTGTTCAATTAGATGTCATCGAACTTTCAATTTAAAGTTTTTAATTATTTTAAATTTTTATATTTTAAACTTATTTAGTTAGTTATTAAACATGATAATATAAATTTATTTATTTATTTCGAAAAATTGTTTATTTATTAGGTTGATAAGAGTTTTATTGATAAATAGTATTCATGAATTTTGTTCCATATTCGTAAACATTGTTCATGAATATTAACGAGCCGAATATATATGTGTTCAAATTTATTCTTTTAGTTTAATGAATTGTTTAAATTGTTTATTTAATTGATCTTATATGTATTGAATAAACATATATAAATTGTAACTAAACTTAATACCATTTATTCACTAATATTGATTCATTTACCTCCTCTTTGATCAAGAACGTGGTCTACATTCGTGATCAAATTGTGCAGCGAGAAGGAGGCTATGGGAAGACTAACATGAAGCATTTAGAAAAGTTTGCAATAGAAAAAAATGACATAGCTAATCTCTACCGATTTCTCCAACCATGGCAACAACGATCTACTGAGCTCCAATTGTATGGAAAGTTGGCATGTTGCCCAAACATTGGTTTTGCTGTTGGATACTTGCTCACCGGCGATTGCAGACAGCAGACAGCAGACAGCAGACAGCAGACAGTTTAGCGTTTGCCTCACAACAATTCTCCTTATGCCATCACGTGATAAAAGATGATTCGTTCGTCCCCAATATCTCCCAATGCCATCACCCCATGAGGTTAAATGAACATATTTTCTTCCGTTGCCCATCACGAGATAAATTTGGGATAAGGTTTCAGCATGTTTGGGCATCCGAGCAGCCTACACGGTGAAAATTTCATTTAGAGTTTTCTGAAGGTAATTCTGAGGTAAAGATTAACTGATAAAAAAAAAATGATTAACCCACCTATCTCTGGGGTGGTCTGTCCGGCCCCACGAAAGTTTTCCACAAGCCACCAGGGTAAATCGGGAAGCACTCGCGGGGTGGACGATCCAGAAACCCAACATTCCTTAATTGTGAATCCCATTTGGAGGAAAAATCCCTACAAATGCGCCATAGCTGAGAATTAAACCGTGGATATTTGAAAGACAATTGAATATCCTTTCGCACCATAATCCGGGAGCAAAAATAAACATCTTGGATAAATTGATGGAACAACATAAGAGGTATTAATTATGTTCTAGAAGGATTGAGTCTGAGCAAAGTGATAATTATTTTTATCACATAAATAAATAGTGTCCTCCTTTGTGAAACAGTAGAGTAGTAGACGAATCACTTAGGAATCTCTTGAGCTCTAGTTCTATCTTTTTATTCTTATTATTTATGCCAATTTTTTACTTAGCAAATCACACCACACCACGCGCAAAGCCCTCTCTCTTCGTTAATTCAAATCCCTCCCCATCCTAATTTTTAGATTGGTCCTCATGTACGATCACAAATTACACGTATAACAAATATGTTACGCCCCCTTGAAAATGCTTATTTTATTTTAATTTGCATTATTAGTTTTCATTGGTCTATAAAAATCGATGTTTTTTTATTGGTGCCTAGTCAAATTGGGCCGATCGCTTGGTGGGTCTTGGCCCATACATTTACCTTTTGGGTACTTAATCGGACCTAAAATTAGAACTCAAAACCCTCGCACTGGAGTCCTCTCCCTAGCCGTCTCCATGGCGACCAAGAAGCGAAAGATCGACCAAGAGGATGAGCTCCTCACCGCCGCCTCCGATCCCCTTCCTCCGACCGTCCTCTACACGCCTGCTCCCGCCTCTGACGACGAGGACACCGACGGGGATGACGACGAGGTGGGTAAGCTTATTGAGCCGTTCTCCAGGGACCAGCTCGTTGCGCTCCTCCGCTTCGCCGCCGCATCCGATGCCGCTACCCTGGACGAGATACGCCGCAACGCTGACCTAGATCCCTCCCACCGCAAGCTCTTCGTCCACGGCCTCGACTGGAGCACCACCGCTGATGCCCTCCGCTCCTCGTTCTCCCGTTACGGGGACATCGATGATTGCCGCGTCATCTACGACAAGGTCAGCGGCCGATCCAAGGGATATGGATTTGTTCTATTCCGCCACCGGAGCTCCTCCCGCCATGCCCTCCGCCGCCCACAGAAGCTAATCGACGGCCGCATGACCTCTTGCCAACTCGCATCTGCTGGCTCGACAACCAATTTCCAAAACTCGGCACCAAACCACCTGAACTCTAACCCTGGTCCTAGTATTAGTTTTACCACTTATCAGGATAACGTAGCTAGAAAGATCTATGTAGGAAATGTTCATGCTGATGTCGATGGTGGTCGTCTCCTTGCTTTTTTCTCCCAGTATGGTGAGATTGAGGAGGGTCCTATTGGCTTTGATCGGAATACTGGGAAACCGAAAGGGTATGCTTTGTTTGTCTATAAGACAGTGGAAGGTGCCATGAGAGCCCTCGAGGAGCCAAACAAGAATTTTGACGGTATTATTCTTCAATGTGAGAGGGCTAACGACAGAAGTAAGGGGGCACAACATTATAATACAGCAGCTCCACTCCATGCAGCACCGAACAAAGGAAATCTCAATGGTCCTGGATATACAATGCCTGTATCAGATATTGGGTTAGCACAACAAGCTGCATTGATGGGGCAGGGTTTTCTTGGCATGGGCGGGGCACAAGCATATGGGCAGGCTATGCAGTCTAATGCTGCTGTGCTTGCTTTACTGGCAGCTGCAGGGCAGAATCCAGCTGCATTTGGAATGACACCTTCTGCTCTTACTTTGAACCCTGCCTTTGCAACTACATTTGGTGCTGCAGGGAGTCAGCAGACTACACCCACTTTGCCTCAGATGGCGCAGGTGCCAAACTATGGGGCTGCAAGTTCTGTATATCAGGGATCTGCTGGTTTCCAGGGAGCTACAGGTTTTCAAGGTTCGCCAGGGTTTCAAGGACCTCCAGGGTTTCAGGGCCCTCAGGGGTATCAAAGCAGTCAGTCTGTTGCTCAACAAGCAGCTGGAGGTGGCAGCTCTTACCCAACAGGGACAGCTCCATCGTCAAGACGACCGACTGGATCAATGGGTGGATATGGACAAGTTTAGGTATAGATGATATAATTTAACATCTATTTACGAAACTACTTGAGCAAAGCATTGGTCACCGATACATCATGTTCGATTTCATTTCTAATTGTTGTTTCCTGTGTTCTAGTTCCATTCCGAGGTCGTGGTTCTGTGTCATTTAAAGATCACATGGATTTTCAATCTCTGTTGGTGCTGGATATCGAGAAAGCCTTCCGATGCAACAGTTGTTCAAATACTGGAACTGCTTTTATATTTTTCGCTGTTTATCGCTGTATGGATTTTTGACTTATGTTTTTGGTATTTTTCCTTGGAACTTCGTACTCTGTTTTTTTTAGTGGACAATGTTGTTCGAACCTTATTGTCAAATCTTAATTTCTGTACTTCAGAAGCAGGTTTTGTTTGGAGATCGATGTGCTATTATCAATTTCTAAAAATCTAATGACTGTTTGTGGTAATGCTGTTTAATAATTATCATTCTGATATGGAGTGTTTATTGGGATTTGCGGATATAAGAAATTGGTTGTTTGAAATTTAATATTAATTTCTGGCTTGTCTGAGATGTGATATCTACAGATAATCTCACTGCTATTACATATTTTACTTTTTGCATCCTTTCAGAATTTCATGATTTGGGGTCTGACAATGACGGAGCGGAGTGCTAACACATGCGTCAAGCTGCAGCTGAAAGCGCTTGCATTTTCAGATGTGTTGTTTAATTGATTTTTGATTTATTTACCTTGTTCTGAGTAGTGCTTTTTTAATATGCCTTCTCTTTTGATCCTTATTACAGCATTGACTTCTAGCCTCTTCTTGGTCGTATTTCTGAAATTCGTAGGTTCAACAATGAGACAAATCATGAGGCTGCTGTGATGTCCAACATTCTTCTGCATCATTATGCTGTAAGGTTTATCATTTGAAGCGTTAAATAAATTGTCATGCCTGTTTCACTTCATTTTATTATATTCTGCTAAAATATCTTTTTGCCCCTTGTTTGTCTGCTCGTCAGTGCATTTAGCAATTGAATATCATAATCCAGAATAGAGGTTCATCTTAGTATTGCTTAATTGCTTTATGATTTTGGTGACCATTATCACTGGGTGGTTTATTTACTTTGGCATGCTATCGCTAATTAACTTACTATCTTTAATTTCTGGACCTAAAACAAACTCTAAAATGACAATGGTGATGTACTATTTCCTTAAATTTTATTTAAACACTACAAATTTTGACAACGGATAAATCAAGCTGAGCTCCTTTTCAGCAAAAGCTTTTGTAAGCTTATTTTTTGTGGTGTTTTTGTGCATTTATTTCCATCAAGTAGGTGAATTTTTTGCATTACATTTAAAGCAGAAAATTTACATGTTCTGAGATTGTTACTTGAGCTAATGCAAGCTAGAATCTTTATGATTTGGTTAGTTTCCATGGACATAAATGAATCGAGTATAATTTTGTACAAATATCATGTTTTTTTGTTGCTTTATAATAAAATTTGCACAAATCTTTTGGCATGTCCTACATATCATAGGCTTTGATTGAGTAACAATTGTTGAAATTGCACAGCCTGACATTTGATTGCTGTTGCTGACCTTATTAACATAGTATGCCTGGATTTTTGTTTAGGGAACTTGAAAATTTTGTTAATTTCTATCCTTTGTTTCTCAACTTATTCAATTTATAGGTGTAAAGGTTACATAGAAGGTTCCTTTTAACACTAGCTATTATTATATTTTCTATGATCAAATTTTATCAAGAGTCTATATATATATTTGCATGTTATTTGATTAAGGTGCTCCTATGGGGGTGCCAGTTGGGTGACAACTTTGCTACAATGGGGCAAGAGGTATATTTTTACCAGGCGTATGCCCTTGGGGAAAAAACTCCAATCACCCCTAGCCATTTGACAGTTGGCTATAAGTTGATTCCGTGATTTACATCATTTCACATAACTTGGGGATGGATTGTGAGATCCGCTTGGAGTGAGCCTAATTACCTTTTGCTATAACGCTATTTGATTAAGGTGTATTGGAGCTGCACTTTTAGGCTAGTGTTTTCTAAAGAAGAACATTCCCTAAGGGCGAGGTCAGCCGCCTCCGCCCTCATCCACTTCTTCTCTCTTTTACTATCTTTATGCAAGCGATACTACTCTTCTTTGCACCTTATTGTTACTGAACTAAGCAGCAATGCAACTCTCTTTTTTGTGCTTCCTGACTGTTGACCCCTCCTCTAGTTGCACGAGTAGTTGGTGTGACCTCATGATTTACCTTTTTTTTACATAACCTGGGCCAGGCTATGAAGGACGCATAGGGTGAGGGTAGTCACTTACTCACTTTTTACTACAATGAGTAGCTGGTGCGAGGAATGACACAATTCCTACCCTGTCTATTTAAGAATAGTCGTTTCTATTCTTTGAAATTGCTGCCTCTACCTTTGTCAGAGCATTCTCCATGCAATCAACCAACAACACATGCTCTACTAGAATCTCTGCAGGACCTTCAGTGTTGGTAGCCTTCACATGCGACATTTCCATCCATGGTCAGCTCTCATAATTTTCAACTGTGCGATTTGCAATCCTTGCTCCTCCAGACAACATCTCTTACTTTCAGTCTTGGCATTTGCAGCCACTTGACCTTTGACTAGGCTGGTAGCAGCAAGATCCTATCTTGCACTGGCTGCTCTCTTTACACACGAAAGTGCTCATGCACACATACTGCTGCTTGCTTGCACGTATTGGTTGTTTCCGTTGATCACTCGTGCCTATGATCATCTGTGTGAAAATTTCCCTCATGTTCATACCATTCACATGAATTTCGTTGTCCTTTTCCAGCTTCCTATTTGTGGAGCCAGTAACCATCATCTATTCCTCTTAGCATCAGTGCTCGCAAACCGCTTTCATGCTCATTGGTGCTATCTTCCTCTCCCGTCGAGAGGATTTAATCCACTTGTTAATCAAGTCAGGAGGTACTGCAGATATTAGGACTGTGATTATCCATTTGAAGACGTACAAATACAATAACTAGAAAACGCCGTTATCATACTATGCTAGTAATCCAGTCTCCTCCTTTTGCTTGCCTCAAGGAATTCCAAGCTGTGTCTACAACCAGCCTGCGTGACTCAACAATCTGTTGATGATGGTGCCTTATGCAAACTTGAGGACTATTAGCCTCTTCTCCTGACTTGACAGCTCGCTGATGGCCATCCTTTATGTGGACGTGAACACATATTAACATCGGCTCACATCAACAATTGGTGCCTCACACAAATACAAGCATGACCCCTTTGAACCTTTACTTCTAACTTAACCATTCAAAAAAGGCGATTCGCTCGCCCCTAGTGCTCCCGCCAATCCGTTCCTAGACCAATACGGAGGAGATAAATTACGAGTGACTACTAACTATTAATGCAAATGGTCAAGACATTGGAGAATTTTTGAACCTTTATTGATTATAGGCATACGGGATCCTTGGATGCATGCCCATGAACCCTTTAAATTATGTTTTGTTTGCGTGCTAATATTCTTCTTCTTTCATTATTTTTATGTCAAATCCATTTTTCTACTTCTGTGAGTTTCTCGAGTCCGTGTCCAAACTAGACAGTGTCTAAGCTCCAACTTGTGGGGCCAGTGTTACACTCTTATTGATCTAGCGTGTTCAGTTAGAATTAGTACTTCTAAGCCACAGTTTAATCACGAGTCTATATATTACACTCTTGCGATGACTATTTGATTGATGCAATGGACTATTTCCTTTCTCCTAATTTTACGGACTAGAAAGTATTTAAATAATATTCTCGTTAGAAAAGTAAATTATTACACTTGTGTATATAGGATCCATATAATTCCTTTTACTTAAAAACTAGACCAACGATGTGAGACTAAACTATATAATATGAACAGAAGTGATTTAGCATTTATATATCTAAACATCCCCCCTCAAAATACTAGAAGCCTTTGGATATACTCTCTTGTTATGTAGACATTCCAACCTGCTTGAATAGTTCATAGACAATTAGAAACATTATAAACAAATGGAGGTCCATTATTTTCTCAGTTGACTAACAAAAATGTAACGATCCTGAAACATAAAACCTACCAACTTGTGTCTGAACCATTTTAAGTTGCTTTGGAATATCTAATGTTAAAACAGGATAGTAGGTTTTCTTGAAAGGTGTCCAATTTCACACTATCTTCCACGTCTTTTTGTGTTTTACTAATTTAGACACTTGGCTTTGTATTTGTATCTCCTGGCAACAAAGAACTTTTAGATCACCATGTTTTACTGCTTGTTCATTTGCTGCCACAATCACTCTCAATCTTAATTCTTGTCTGTTACTAAGCTGTGATTATTGCCAAATGAAGGAAAAGTAACCAAAATGCTTCTGTTAGGCATTCTGACTGTCTCCTGCCGACAAGCACTCTGCCTCCGTCAGTTGAAAGATGAAGCAGGCAAACAAGATCCGCCGCTATGCCCGGAGACTATAGGCGAGGAGGTAATTCAGATAAAATAAAATGCGCAGTTGCTTTAAAATTCAGTTGTGATATGTAGGGCTATCAAAACTATGTAAATAACCTCAAATTACGGTTTCCAAAGCCATAGTCAGGTAGGGGGTTCTTTTTGGCGAAATGGATAACACATTGACACGCACGTTATGTACTAAATAATGTCTTATATTATACATAAACGATGATAATAATAATAATAATAATAATAATAATAATAATAATAATAATAATAATAATAATAATAATAATAATAATAAT
>JBBPFQ011004833.1:0-10792 GCA_037974815.1 Kaempferia elegans | reverse complement strand
ATAATTAAGGGTTAGGGGATGAATTCAAAGTGGTCTCATATCAACTTTCGATTCCTATTCTTTAGTCTATTTAGCTTACCAACTTATTCAGTTATTAGTTCAAGCACATAGAAGTAACTTTTGTTTGGGTACAAAATAATTTAGATATCTACATAATGACATGATATTGTCCACTTTAGACCTAAGCTCTCATGGTTTTATTTTTGGGCTCTACCCAAAAGGCTTCATACCAATAGAGATATCTTTATTTTATAAACCCATGATCTTTCCTATGTGTTTTCAATGTGGAATTATGTTTACAACCTTACAACCTAACAATCCCCCCTCAAACAAAGGACCACAGACCCTCTTAAGTCCGATTCTTGACCCACTAGGACTTCTTGCCCTTCGGTCCAACCGACCTATTAGGATTTCCTTGCCTAGCCGCAACTAGGACTTTCTGCCTGGTGTCTGGTCCTCTTAATTCAGACATGGAAGTCCCTAATCCTTTGTTAGAGGTCAACATTTTACCCACAAGGTTCGATTGGATCATGACTCTTATGCACAGTCGACGGTTAGTCCTTCTGGTAGTCCGGACTCTTATACCAATTGTTAGATCTAAAATAATTTAGATATCTCCACAATGACATGATATTGTCCACTTTAGGCTTAAGCCCTTATGATTTTGTTCTTAGACTCTACCCAAAAGACCTCATACTAATGGAAATATTTTTCTCTTATAAACTCATATTTTTTTTCCATTTCATTCTAATGTGGGACTTTGTTTGCATCCTTGCAACCCTAATAATCTCTCTCTCAAACAAAGGACCACATGACCCCCCCTCAATAGAACCACAGGGCCCCCCGTCAAAGGGACCACAAAGCTCTTCAAGTGGAAAATTTATCCGTTTGACGTCCGATCCTTGACCTACTAGGTCTTTTCGCCCCTCGATCCACCTTACCTACAAAAACTTCCTTGCTCTTTAGTGCAACTGACTTACTAAGTAATCTTGCCTCTCGGTCTAATCGACATACTAAAACTTCCTTGTCCCTCAGCATAACTGACTTATTAGGTCTTTTTTACCTAGCCGCAACTAGGGCTTCTCTGCCTACTGTCCACTAGGCCCCTCAACCTCCACTTCTTTTGTTTGAGGTCAATATTCTATTTACGTAGATTGATTAGAACATAACTATTGTGCACAGTTGGTGGATAGACCTTTTGGCAGTTCGGGCTCTAGTACCAATTATTAGATCAAAAGAATTCACATATCTCCACAATAATATGATATTACAGACTTTGGTGTTAAATTCTCATAGTTTTATGTTTAAGCTTTACCCAAATGCTTCTACGAATGGAGGTATTTTTTTCTTTTAAACTCATGATCTTTTTTATATATTTCTAATGTGGGATTTTGATTGTATTCCTAATAATCCTCTCATCAAACGAAAGACCACCATTACTCTTGTGGTTCAGACCTTCCCTTAAGCATCTAGTCACTCTTAATATGCTTTGTGTCTGCTCATAAGCATCTGGTGACTCTTGACCTACTCCCAGATTAAGCTCTCTTGGATTTATTTTTGGGCTCTATCTAATGGAGATATCTTTTATTTTTTTAAAACATGATCTTTTCCCTGTATTTCTAATGTGAGACTATGATTGTATTCCTAACAAGTTAGACAAAGAAAGAAAACAAATTTGGAAGAAACAAGGTTGGTTGAAGAAAGAACAGATCGACTTTACACATTTGTGACAATTGATTTTTTTTTAGCTGGCATCAAGTATCCAACTTATGTTGACTAATTCTGTGGATAACTAGCCCAACCCTATGGCAGTTTTCCATCGAGCATCAGAGTAAATCAGGAAGCGTTTGCAGTTCTTAGGTCAACGATCCATTAAGTGATATTCATCCATTAATTCGCCGAAGCTAGGACTCGATTCTTAAATGTTTGGGAACTAAAAAGGTGCTCTGTCATTTTGCACCGTTGCCCGGGGAGCGACAACTGAATCTTTGAACCTAGGTGTTTGGGTGTGGGTTGGTATGCTATTTATGGCAAATCCCTTTCCCCTGGTTTTGTTGGTGTGTGGTTTAGCATAATGTTTTCCTCTATTATATGACCCAAAATGTTTCCTTTTACGGTTAGTAAATTCCATATTACAGTTCTCTACGTGGTTAATCTATCATTTTTACCAAAACCAATACTATTCCATCAGCTTGACTTTGAAACTAATCTTCGGTTATCATGAATGCCTATCCACCCTGTGTAAACCATCTGCCCTTTGTCTTACCTGTATTACAATGAATCTTGCATAATATTTACAAACTAACACAGTATGACACAGACATCTTTCTATAATAGATGGTTGTATGTACCACGATGAAGATTGTCAAAAACTAGCGGTTGTGTTTTTAAGTCATGGAATTGTGATTTGCGAAACTTGACATGTTGAATATATATGTTGTTTCATTTACTTGTTATCGATCAATCATTTGGGAATTTTTTTTATCCTTAGGCTTTTATTGCTTTTTATCTAATTTGTTGTTGGTACTCTAGTTCTGACGATTTATGAAAAATACTTACGAGTTGTTATTAGCAGGTAAACATTTGAAGGACATCGACAATTCGGGTAGAAAGAGCTGCGAGTAAATCATTTTGGTGTTTACTTTTGTGGGGCTTATTCTTCTAATCCAGTATTTATTCAAGCCATAAAAATGAATAGGAATATTTGATCCTCTTGAATGATGTATGAAGTGTTCAACTTATCTTGATTAGGTTTCCTGCAAGCATTTGTGTCACTAAATTGGTCTTGTACCAATTACTGTTTATACAATTTAGAGGTAATGATCAATTAGCTGTCTAAAATATAATCGTTTCTTTATGTTGATGATAAAATAAAGAAATATAGAGCACAAAATGTACTTTCTGTGAATCTAAGAGTTATTTATTTCTTTGTAATGTTATGCCAACACACAGATATACAAGTTCATACAAAATTATGGAAATTAATTTTTTAAACCTATAAAAAATAACCTGAAATTATTCGTTGCAGTTAAAGGGTTTGCATAAATAAAATTAAGGAAAAGCTTCGTGGACTGGTTAGTCATTTTAAAATAAAGAATATTGCTCCTCAGTTTATGTGAGAAAGCTAATAATTATTCTTAGACTTGTATCAATGTAAATCTATAAAATATGGGCAGATACCATAAAAAAAAATATTTTAAACTGAAACTAAACTGAATTATTTAATCAAGATTCAAAATCGAATTGCTGCTAATCCAATATCTACACACACACACTGTATTTTCAACAGAAAAGTTGTTTGCAAAGTAGTTTCTAATTGATGTGTTTTCAAACTGAAATGACTTCGGTTCTTGAATTGATGTATTTTTTACTAGTAAATCGACATGTTTTAGGATTATTTTATGATCCTAAACCTAACAACCCCTGATTAACACTAAAGTTGCTAAGCAACTTAATTATAATGTCAGACCAAGTCTTGGAGATGGAGACAATCACTGGTATAAAGATTCTCCCAGACCTCTGTGCCAAGTTCCCGTGTGTTCTTTTGTCCTTTTTTTTTCCCAAATGATTGTTTGTTCTTGAATTGGCCTCAACTACTATTTGCTTCAACTATTTTTCCCAATTGAATTGGCCTTAATTGTTCTTGAATTGTCCTATTTTGAGATCATATTGGATCCTAGATGATGAGATCGTATTGCAATGTTTACGTTCTAATTCATCTCCTTCCTCCTCATCCATCACGTTGCCAATTGGCTCGTTCTGCCTAATTTGTTCATATATTATAATCGCGTAAAGAGCTTTGAGCCAGTCTTTGCCTCCTTTCTCATTAAATAAGAGAAGCAAAGCGTCGCAACGCATGCAGCAGCTGCAGTTGGTCGAATGCTCCGTTCTTCCTTAGGCATGCGGTTTCCTCCGTCGGGAGAAGGGAAGCAGTAGGAGAAGGAGTCGATGGGGAACTGCCAGACAGCAGCCGATGCGGCGGCGGTGGTGATCCAGCACCCCGGAGGGAAGGCGGAGAGGCTGCACTGCCCGACGAGCGCCGCGGAGGTCATGAGGAGCAACCCGGGCCACCGCGTCGCCCTCGTCACTCTCTGCGCCCCGGCAGAGGAGCGGCAGGACGGTGGCCGGGTCACCCGGGTGAGGCTGCTCGGTCCCAAGGACGTGCTCCTGCTCGGCCGAGTTTACCGGCTGGTCACCTCCCAAGGTTCTTCTTCATTTTTACACTTTTCAATTTTGTTTTTTGTTTTCCTTTCTCTTTCAAAAAATTATCTTCTTGATCAGAAATCGCAAAGGCTCACGAGAAACTGAAGAAGAGCCGAGCTGAATTGGCGAAGAAACAGGGACATGAACAACAGACAAGAGAAGGAACTGGAAAGGATTCAGAAACAAGATGTGAGGTACAACATGATGCTTTCTCAGCAGATTGGAAGTAGAACCAATCAGGCAAGTCAAGATCAAGCATTTCGACCGTATTTGTTTTTCTCACTATTCTGTGTTCTTGAAATGAACAGATTGCAAAGCAAGAGAGGGGTGGGCAGAGGACCATCACAGAGGTTACAGTGAGAGGGAGACATTGGCGCCCTTCTCTTCAGATCATCTCAGAAATGTCGAACTGATTGTGGTGTTTACAGTGACCAAGAACATATGAAAGATTGGATATTATTATTGAGATGAAGACTTGTAGTTTATGATTTATTTTCTGAAGATTTGTGTGTTTTTAGTTGATTTGAATACTTCAATCATCTTCTTTTGATAAACAGCTAATCGCATCAAACACGAGATTGTTAGCTTTTAATTACCTGCGTGCCGCGCGAATCAGTTTTGCTCAACGGGATTTGACTTTTGTTCGGATTCTGAGGCGGATGGCAAAGCAAAAGTGTGGGTAAAGAGATCAATAGACTAAATCAATTCAGATAAAACAAGGGTTAAAAAGAACACAATTAAAAATGTACAAATCTCTTATATATTTTTTTATGCAAATGTCATGCTATGAATCACCACCTCTATCATTCCGAAAGAAATACCCACTCAATCAGCGACGGCATTTTATTCAAATCGGTCGTCACAGAAGAATACGTCTCTAGTCTTATTGCTAATGTGTTGTTCCATTACTTGGAAGCTACAAATGGAGCATGTATGGCAGCCGGTTGCTGCTGGGTGATGCAATGGATGTTGCCACCTCCCAGGCAAATCTCCCTTGCACCTTCAATCATTACTACCTGTGGAAGTATATAGCCAGTGAGTGTTCCTCGATTCATTACGGGACAAACAAGAAAATACAAGTGGAAGAAAAATGTTTCAATTGTCCATGGAGAACGGAAAGAGCTGGATATATTCTAATACACGAAGTAAAGGAAGATCTCATAGAAACCAGGGTGAGTTTATTTCATGGAAAATGTTTTTCCTATTCAAATAGAATGTTTTCTTTTCTCCTATTATTTATCCTCGACTCTAATCGATTCAACTTGGTTAACTATAAAATAAATTTTCTTCAAAGATGTCAGACATGGAATCAACTCCAAATGAAAAAAAGAAAATGTTATTAGTGGAATTTTGTATTTACCTCGTGATTAGGAAATGCAGATGCAAGGACAGCATACGCTTGTTGGTCCCACTTTTCATCACCAAATGCTGGTGCTATGATTCCACCATTGGCAATATAAAAGTTCACATAGGCAGCAGCTAGCCTTGTACCTGCAAGTCTTGGTTTTGCATTCCCATCCTATGATCAAATATACAAAATAGTAAGAAATTCCATGTTGGAACTAGTTATTATCTAAAGTTTCGAAAGCTAAGTTAATTATTTATCTTTAATGAAAGTTGACAAGAGCAATGAAGGCCTACAGACAAAGAATATCAATCACAAAGCAATATTAAAATAATAGAGATTTTCATTGTCTAAATAATCCATATAGTGTAGAGCTTCGACGTAGGTCTGAGTAAGTTCTTCGAGCCCAGTTCCCAGGCCATCAATTTGCAGAAAAATAGAAAATCATCTTTACAATCACACAAACATTTGCCCTTCATTATTCATTAATGAAGTCAGTCACTCTTAAACAATCATCATGCTGCAACTCCAGAAGAGGTTTGGGGAAACGACATGAATGCATATTCCAATTGGGTAAAACCAAAAAAAAAAAATATATATATATATATATACAGATTCATATCGCATTACATGACGTAGTATCTTACATTTCCAATTTGGTTTATGAATAATAATAGTGCAAAACACATCAGTATGCTTATTCAATGAAAGCATATTTTAACAGAAAACGAAGTGTTAACTTGTTTACTTTGCCTCCGCCATTATGTTTCTTCAAGTGAAATCTCATGAAAGAAAAGAGTAATGGAATACAGAAAAACTATAATACTAACCAAAGAAATAAGCCCGTCTGCTTCTTCTTTAGTGATATAAAGTGGGCCAGGTATGTGAAGTTTGATAATCTCTATGTTTCTATCTTTAGCATCAGTTGTGTTGGAAAGAACATTAAATGCCTCAACCGAACGCTCATATTGAGGATCTTGTTCGTCATCAGTCCAAGCCAAAAGCACCACACCAGGCTTAACAAAACAACACATGTTGTCTACATGACCATTGGTATCATCATCACCTACACAAGTTAGAATAGCGAGCTTAACAAGATTATGCTGTAACACTAAGGATCAAACAAGCCAAAAAAACATTTGTAAGCTAAAAGGAACGAGTCTATTCATGCAAATATATTAATACACATTATTCATGATGTTAGACAATAATAAAAATTGAAACTAAGAATTGAACATATCTCAAGGGGCAAAAGCGAATTTTTATTTGTCAACACAACTGTATATATTTCTCATTTTAGTAAGAGTAAGTTAAACGGAACAATAATAGATTGTTCAAGCTAGAAAATGGTGAAAATTGATATGAAAGATTATATGTTATTTTTATCTGTTGTTGTGAACTCAATTTCATAGTTGTCATTGCTACTCAGTGGGTCTGGTAAAGTCTGTGAACTGGTTTGCAGTTGAGGCATGACATATATATTGATAATAGTTGTTCTTCATTAGTGATCCTGTAGGTGGGTAGATCAGAGAGGTGTGAGTTGTTAGTGATAAGCTTGAGATGTGGCTTAGTAGCAAAAGTGTGTTACAAGTTTGAGTAGAGAATGTTTAGCTAGGGTGCACAAGGTATCCAAGCCTTCGGCCCAACTAATCCTAGGTGACTGGCCCGACCCACGGAAGTTTTCTATCGGTGACCAGCGTAAATCGGGGAAGCGCGCGTGGAGGCCCATCCTAACAACAAGTGTTCTCAGGTCTGCTACCCATTGAGTGGAAAATCCCACACAATACACTGCAGCTGAGTTTCGAACTCCATATGCGCGGTCTGCTGTTGAAGGGCCTAACCATGGCACCCTAGCCCAAGGCAAAAAGAATAATAATAAATTGAGAGAATGTGCTGATTATTATATATATGTTGGTGATTATTTATTAAAATATATTTTTATATTTTTAATATTTGACCACATATGCCCTTGCAAATCCATAGGCACTATAATGGAAAGGCAGTATAGCATCTACATATGCTTTTTGAAAGCTTGAAAAAATCAATCATTAACCAACAACAAGAACTTTGAAATCTCAGATTTGAAAATCGTTCTGAAGAAGAGTTGGTAAGCAACCACTATAGATGATAACTTGTTAAGCACACATTTATAATTACCATAGAGTCCTCTAGGCAACCAGATGACCTTAGTAACCCCAAGATACATCATCAGCTCCTGTTCTATCTCTTCTTTTGTCATATCAGGATTCCTATTTGGATTTAACAAGCATTCTTCAGTTGTAATGCAAGTACCTGTAAGGAAATATAGACAAATTTAAGAGATGCTTCTAATAGAAACTATAGATTTCAAGTAGCAAACCTAATTAGCAATAAAATCACATGTAGTTAGGTGTAATGATCTATGAATCAAGCTCCAAACTTCAAATTTTGTGGAGAAAACATGTATTTTGACGACAAATATATATCCCTGAAGAATACAAATAATCACTAAAACACATAGAAGGAAAGTACCTTCTCCATCTACATGAATGCTTCCACCCTCAAGAACCATCCTATGTGAAAATCTAGCTATTCTATCAAGCTCGAGAATCTAAAAACAAAAAATAGCATATATTGATCATCAAACAGAGAAAGCTTCAAGAAAATTGGTCAGTCGAAACTGAAAATTTGAATCAAACTAGCACGTATCAATTACCTTCTGGGCTACAAGAACATCAAGTGTCCAATCACTATAGCAACCATCTTCTGGTCCTGTATTACAAGCCATAAGACTCCTATTACCATCCAACAAAAGAAACAACATAATAAAGAACCACGATAAAAACTCTGCTTAAATAATCGGCGTAATCAGAGGAAATGTGGTGTCGATTAAGTTTGTGTGGCAATAGTTGTAGATGAACTTTTCCTGTAAATATGTGTTTCTGATCCATACTTGCATATATTATGTTGAGCCATGTTGAATTACTTGCTACAAAAAGCACCTCACACTTGAGACATTTTAAAAAAGGTATAGAGGATTGCTAGTTAGGTGTTAAGATAGAGCATGTTGCTTCTAGAAATTTTTTCTTCCTTGTAACTACAGTTGATTCAAAATGATGTGCTAAATTTGCATATATTTTGGATTTGGAAATATCATGTGTTGGAACATTTTGAAAGAACAGATTGTACTATTAAAAACAAGTCATTTGCAATATAGTTTCAGATTGCAGTGGCTGGCAAGAGGAAAAGAATGCACAAATGCAACTATTTGCAAAGAATTGATGGTATTGTTTTGCAAAAAGTAAAACCGTGGTTGGTTGCACAGGTGCAACTTCTAGAGATATAGTTCATCCTTTTCTGGTGTAGTTCTTTTCTTAGACATGGAGAAGGGTAATTCATTACCTTTCTCATTGGGATTTGCTTCTTCCTGCGATGTATGATGTATAGGACAGGGGAATCTTGTAAATATCCTTTCTTTTTTTGCAATATATTTGTTCATGTCACTTTCCAAAAAAAATCATGTTATTCGGAAGAAAATAATCCATAACTTGTCAGCAATTTCTTTCTAGCATTCTTATTCATTGCATTCAAAGGCTCACAAAATGAATATTAATGATTTGTATGTTTAATAATCGTGGTGCTAGATAAATGAAAAAGATTGGTCAAGCAATAAACATAAGAAACAATTTCAAACCATACCACCCCAACAATTAAACTTCCAGTCAATTCCTGCAATTTGATGCTCCTGATCTTCTGGTGTAGACTTGTCACACCGAACAAACTGATACAAATTTTTTGATATGCTACAGTAACAAAATCATAGATAACCTGAACAAAGAGTATAACAGAGGCATACTGTTGGTCCAATATCACGAAACCAGGCATCATTCATGCTCATCTCCACTACCCGGATGTTACCATTTTCATGAAGCCTATCATAAGCTTTTCTATACTGTTTCACATATAAACCAAGTAAAAAAATTTGAATCCATAATTCACAAGAAAGGCACCTCCACATTGAGAAGCCATGTCGACAACAAATTTTAGGTTCATAATACAGATAAAAGTTCACCTGATCTGAGATAACACACACTGTAACGGGCTCAAATTTTGAAATTGCTTTTGCCACCTTAACAAAAGTGTCCTGGCCAGGAAGTGCACCATCCCGCCAATTATCAAGGCGTTCCTGAAATGCAAATGATTCTCGATCAACTTTAAAAAAACATAAACTGAGACAATCAATTTTAAAAGCTAATAGAAATGATGGAAGTTTAGGAAATGCAACACATTGATAAAAAACAATCATCTAAAAAAACAGTTTGTTCTTCTAATCATCCAGATTAATTAACTAAACAAATGACAAAAGACTAAATAGTTTCGGTGTAAGAATACCGTCATTCATGAAAAGATTAAAATAAAATCTCTCATAAAGGTCATTCATCCATACAAATAAAAACAGTCTGCAACAGGTTATTTCAATTCTAAATTGTGAAGAAAAAAATTTGCATTGCTAAGAAAAACAGAGAGTCACAGAGGAATCAAGAGGCAGATTGAGGCAGATTTCAATAAAAAAAGATGCAACTTTTATCATACCAACACCAACATAAAATAAATAAAGAAAAAGAAAACATCTAACACTCACTGGCCATCCGATCCAACATTGTTGATGGAGTTCCCACTCCGCAGGCATGTGGAAGCCCAGAAGAGCCGGCTTCTCCTTCAAGCTTATTGACATCCTCTCTCCTTCTCTCTCTCCCTCTACCCCCAAGTCAGTTGTTCTCTCTGCAATATAGAAGAAGAAACCAATGACTATTAAATAACATCGACGATCCACAGAAAATAGAGGAGGAAATTTAGCCCCAGAAGATTAGAGAATATGAAAAGTTACCAACGACCACAGATCAAATCCACCACCACTGATACCCAAACTGAAAGAAACACGAATCACACTATCAAACATACATTAGAACAAAAAGAAAAGATACCAGTCAGCCACCTCAACACCTCGGTGCGACCTGATCCACACCCAAATTATCTATCTCAACACACATATATTCATCGCCTAAACACTTTCAACCCACTGGGAATGAGTCGAGTTGTCACGCCCTGAGAGGGTCCCTGCCAGACAAAAATCCGACAGCATCTCCCCTGTACCGGTGACAATATAAAACCAAAATACATACCATCTCACTCCTCGGCCAACACGGTCGGAACAAAAAAATGTAAAAACAATCACAACCACGCAGTTATATATACGTAACAGAA
>JBBPFQ011004724.1:0-10793 GCA_037974815.1 Kaempferia elegans | reverse complement strand
ATTATTATTATTATTATTATTATTATTGTTATTATTATTATTATTATTATTATTATTATTATTATTATTATTATTATCGGGGTTCAGGGATAGAGATAAAATCCCCATACTTGTCCTCGATCAACTGCGGGGATGAGGATAACATCCCCATATCCACCCCCATTCAACTGTGGAGATTTGAAAAATCTCCAAATTCGCCTCCGTTTCGGGTTTTCCCCACGAGAGGCCAAACCCGTGGAAAAAAATACCATCCCTAGTCTCTCCATTTGAGATTTCTTACTTGTATGCTCTTTATTTTTATTTAGTATAAATACGCACATTCGAGTCATTTGTTTTATGCCATTAATCTTGCGTCTGTGTCGGTAATTCTGTTTTGGAACTTGAATTATCTTTACTAGTGTTGGTAATCTAGCAACATTAGGCACCAAAATAGTAATTCTGTTTTGGAACTTGAATTATCTTTACTAGTGTTGGTAATCTAGCAACATTAGGCACCAAAATAGGTACGTACATTATGCATTGCCATCCATTCTCATTATCTATGTACAAATAGATGATCGAGTTCTTACCATTGAATAATCAAATCTCGGTAAACGATAGGTGTTAGGCAATACTCAGTAGTCCAATAAGAAGTGATATTACTTGGAAAGTACTATGCCTCTTACTTTTGATCTTGGCAACCATTTCATCTTCACCAGCTTAGTGGCAAGCATCTTCAACCTCCATCTTCTCGTTCTTCATCATGTAAGTCATCAACAAGATAATGCCTTCAAGTACATAAGTTGGCTTAGTTTCTCAGTTCCACTCGAATTATGACAAGTCCTAGATATTGCTCTTGATTGAAAATCTCCATTGTTGCGCAAACCACAAGTTTACGCGAGTGCCTCTGCCGAATCAAGTCTTTAACTGCCTACCTGAGTCAAGCAACTCAGAACTTGTTAGTTCGACTTGTGTCTTTGCATCGAAAATGGTTCTGAGTCATCACGACAGTTTTCTACTTCCTTTTCAGACTTCACGGCCGGAATACAATCAGATCTTCGTGAAGAAGCCTGGCGGCAATGACTTCTGGCCCTTTTAGGAGATGGCTGCTTCATTGGATTGTACTCATCAAAGAAGGAACATCAAAATGGTTTCTCTTGATACTTGTATACGAATCCTGTTGCAGCGGTGACATTAAATTTTGTTTCTTTTTTTTTTTAAACCTATTATTCATTTTTTTTTTGTTTTTGGTCATAAGAG
Organism: Kaempferia elegans; assembly: GCA_037974815.1. NCBI lineage: Eukaryota > Viridiplantae > Streptophyta > Magnoliopsida > Zingiberales > Zingiberaceae > Kaempferia > Kaempferia elegans. The sequence continues at coordinate 9,554 of JBBPFQ011004724.1, read as the reverse complement.
ATTTGTGTTTCTTTATTTCCTTTCCTGTCTATTTGTAATAAAACTTTCTGGACAGGTTTGGCTTTGCACTGAAGATGAATAACTGAAATGATAATAATAACAATAATTCCCATGAATCATTTGTGGCCGAGAAGGTTTCCATTGAGTGGGCTGGGCCTCCATTTCAAAACGGGCCGGATCCATCCCCAGGACTGGTCCGACCCGGAATTGACCGCACTCACTCGAAACAAAAACCCTCGAACCTTCGCATTCGCCAATGCTTACTGTTCGTTTACCTGGGGGAGCGGAAGCGCTCGCCGGAGTGCGTTCTCCCCACTGTTTACCAGGTTCGAGGTCTGCCTCTCTCCGCCGGCTCCTTGGATCATCCCATTTCGATCCTTCTCTTGTCAGTTTTTTGTCTTCTCGCACGGAGATCGGATTTTTTCCTCTCCGTCTCGGTAAATTTGTGATATATTTTTGTGTGTTTGTGTGTTCTTTGAATCTCATAAGATTCTGGCGGGGAAGAAATTTTTCTCTTTGATTCCTTGTTTCTGGATCGATTTTCTCTCTTTTTGTTACTGGTTGTGTATATTCCATTCACGATCGTGATCGGTATCAATGGGGAAGAAGGTGAAAAGTAAAGGGCGGAACCCTCGCAGGGTGCCTCCGCGGGCTTTGTCTGGATCCGTTCAATCTGATCCGAGGCCAACCGATCCAAAGGAGGATGCGGATGGTGGGGATGTCATGGATGGAGAATCCTGTAGCCACTACAATAAAGAAAGTGTCCAATTGAATCAGGTTGTTCTGGGAATTTCGTCATCCAATGTTGCATCAGCTTGCGACGACTGCCGGGATGATTCTCCTGCTATAATGGGCCGGGTTAAGAAGGGTAAGCCACAGAAAAAGAGGGAGGTGCATCTCTTTTGGATCTGTTTGGATTGCAATCATTGCTTTTGTGGGGGAGCAGTCAATGATTCGGTGCCTTACGGCCATGCCCGCAGGCATTCGAAGAAGGAGTGCCATGATCTCATGGTGAGATTGGACAAGCCCAGCAGCGGCTGGTGCTTCTCATGCAATCTAGCAATCCATATTGAGTTGCCAAATGTCTTGGCTGATGCAGGAGAGACTAAACCAGTTGGAGATGATAAGAGGGTTGAAGTTTTAGAGCCTGAACCTTTGAGCTTGCAGGATGGAAAGGGGTATGTGATGAGAGGGTTATCGAATCTAGGAAACACTTGTTTCTTTAATTCAGTGATGCAGAACCTTCTGGCCATAGATTTGCTGAGACAGTTCATGGTGAGCTTGAACAGGCCTATTGGACCACTTACTATGGCATTGAAGAAACTTTTCAGCGAAACAAGTATTGGGGCAACTACTAAAGGTGTATTGAACCCAAAGAATCTTTTTGGATGTATATGTTCCAAAGCACCACAGTTTAGAGGTTACCAGCAGCAGGACAGCCATGAATTGCTACGTTGCTTGCTTGATGTTTTGTATACCGAAGAAAGAAATTCCAGAAAAGAACAGGACTCTAGTGGTCAAGGCTTTCCAAATTTGGAGAGCACTTTGGTTGATAGTATATTTGGTGGCCAGCTATCTAGCACAGTGCGTTGTGTTGAATGTGGGCATTCTTCTACGGTTCATGAATCATTCCTAGATTTATCATTACCAGTGCCTTCAAAGAAGTCAACTTCTAAGAAAGTTCCACCTCCTCCACCTAAAAGGAAGACACCTCCAAAAGAAAGAAATAAAAGTAGGAAATTTCGAGAAAAGGCAAGTGCTAGAGGATCTGTTATCATGCCTCATTGTGGACCAGAAGAAAGAGATACTTCCTTGGTGGAGTATTGTGAGTCATCTGATCCACCCAAAACAGAAGAAGACAATAACTGGGACAGTGCTGTACCAGAACGAGCACTAGATGTTGCTTCAGAAGCAGAGGGTTCCTCATGGATGGATTATCTTGTAGAGCCCACTATGACATCGGATTCTTTAGAGTTGGCTACTCAATCTTCTAACCTTCCTGATAGCAGTCAACTATCCCAGAATGAAAATAAAATTTCCATTGGTTCAGAAGTAAATGATTCCCCTATACGGTTGAAAGTTTCTTCAGATTCTAACATTGATAATTTTAGCAGAAATGACACTTCGTCTTCATGTGTGCATGATGGTGGAGTTATTTTACTTCCTTATGAAGCACTAGATTGCACCACTGGTGTCATGACTGGTGTGGCTTCTTCTCATAGTCCTGATAACGAGTCATCCTCTGGAAATTCAGTGAAGGAACAAAGTGTGCAGGCAGTTGTTGTTGCTAACTCTGAACAAGCAGAAGTTGAATTTGATGGATTTGGTGATCTATTTAATGAACCAGAGGTGACTTCAGAGCTCAAGACTGACACTGGCATGGCTGAAGAGGCACCTGTGACTCTCTGGGACAATAACAGTTGTGAAACTAATCAGGAAGTGGATAATAGTGAAAATATTGTTTCTATTGAAAGTTGTCTAGCATTATTTACCAACATGGAGCTTTTGTCTGATGAACATGCATGGTACTGCGAACACTGTTCTGATGCCTTGTCAAGCGATATGATTACTGATGAGCCATGCAAGAGTGATCTTCTAGCAACACTAGGCAACACAAATATGCTGAAGTTTCAAGATGAAGGGGATGAATGCACAACTGAAAAAAATTCTCATGGTTATCAGGTTAGCGATCTCCATTCAACTGGTCTTAGCAATTTAGGAAACAGAGGGACGGCATCGGTCAGTGCAGAGACTGAGTTACTCTCAGAAAAGTACAATTCTGAACATAAATCAAATATTGGTTGCTGTTCAGAGGAAGTAAAATTTAAAAATGAAGCTGCTGGAAATGGCAAAATTTTACCAGACTATATATTGCATGATCAAATAGATAAACCAAATGGGATCACTGAAGAGCAGGAATTTGCCCATTCAAGACCTGAGCAAATTGAGAGTGACAAAACTGTGAGTGTCCAGGAAGAAGTTCAAGTTAGTGGACAAGCTGTAGCAGCTACTTTGACTAGCTCCCTACATGATATTGGAGAAAACCTAACGAATCCTTGCAGAAATGGCAAACTTGCAATTAATTCATGCAAAAAGGGTTCAAATCTGTCAGGTCATGCTTGTGCAGCCCAAGATATACGGGTAAAAAAAAAAGAGCCTGCAAAGAAGAAGGTTAAGAGGGATGCAACTAAAAGGATTCTGATCAGCAAAATTCCACCTATTTTGACAATACATTTGAAGAGATTTAGTCAAGATGCTCGTGGCCGGTTAAGTAAATTGAGGGGTCATGTTCTCTTTCAAGAGATACTTGATTTGAGGCTATATCTGGATCCAAGGTAAAAAATATTTATTTGAAAAGAAAAAGAAATAAATTTCTTTTCCATACCACCAATGTTACTTATTCATTTGGAATCTTGGGAGTAGAAATCCATATCGATGCTTAAGCACTGATCTCTGTAACTCATTTTATTTTCTCATGCTTATGGTGATTTAGTATATCTTGGTAGCTAGAAGGTTGAACCTTGATAAATAATGGTTTTTTTGGATAGTGATTAATTTATATTTTCACAGTTTGTATTTAGCATAAATTATAAGATGAGTCTTTTCTAGGGTGTAGTTTTCACTTACTAAGAGGTACCACACTTGCACTTAGTGACATTGAAATGATAGGAAACAAAGTCATGGGAACAATAACTAGTTCAAATAAACTATAAATTTTCCAACAGACTATATATATTGATATCTAACACCTTTTGTCCTTTCTAGCAATCCCTTACTGCAGATTAATTAATTTTGGTATTTTAAGGACAATGATTGCATGTTATTTGGATTTATGCTATGCAAATCACTTTTATTTATTTGATGACTTCATACTCATTCTTCTCTAGTAAACATTGGTTATATCATGTCAACCTTGTCATCATGGATTTAAATACTATGCTATTTGAATGGCACAAGTGAAATATCTCATTTCGCTGACTAATTGAAATTAGCACCATACTGGCATGGGCAAAATGTAAGAGTGTCATCCTCACCAGCAGATATAAAGGTGGTTTTGAGGTAGTACCAAGGTTGTCTTGTTTTGTATTGACTGAAAAAAAAAGGAGCGCATTGCAATGGGTATACTCATGCTGAATAGGTGATAAAGAGAATTGATGACAATAAGTGGAGAGGAAGGCAGCAAAGTTGCAATTGTTGTAGCTTATCCTAGTCCCAGCACATATGAATGCCGGATTCTATCTCTTTGCCACAATTTCATAGGGTACCGCTCAAATACTCTCACCCACTTACAAGATCCAAACTCCTGATTCAAATATAATAGTTGTTCATCAAGCATTTTCAATGCTCGAGTACTGTAGGACAATTAGTTTTTTTATACCAAGTGGTGTTAACATGCCTTGTCTTATCAACATTTAAGAATCATAAGGCAAAATATCTGCAAATGATCTATTGAAATTGCTAGATTGCATGTCTTGAAGTAAAATTGTCAAATGTCAATAGCCCTTTTCATAATTATTATAATGCCACTTGTTCAGCTGTTGCATGAGCATTTTATTGTCAATATATATACATAGACTGAGATAAGGTGAGAAACAAATGGATCCATGGTGGAAGGAATCTAAAGATGCAAAGGTTAAGATATGTATATCTTGGTCTCTGTCGACAAAATTCAGTTACCAGCCAACCTACCACTTTCTCCACTTCTCTCTTATCCATGTAGTTTTGGAAGGATAACTTTGGCAGGAAGGAAGCAAAAGTGTATAAGAAGAGAGCATGGTCTCAGTGGTTGAGATGAAAAGCATAAGCCGAATTCCTGATGCGCAATGACAGAGATGGTGTACAAGACTTGGATAGTGAGTAGTGGAATTGCATAACATTCTAGTTATAACTTGAAACTTCGAAGAGCTTATGTAGTTGCTTGTTTCAATGCTTACTCTTCGCATTATGCTTCTTGTGCAATCCGTTCATCTAACAGTTCTAGTAGTTTGCTTTTCCTATCGTGTGATACCACCTTAATCGTTGCAGAATAATGTGTTGCAGTTTTGTAATATCAGCTCTGTTTAAATTAAAAACTAGGAAAAACCATATACTTAGTTCCTGTATGATCATGATTGATGGAGGGTATTTGTATATGAGATTGTATTTCCTTGTATGAAATGAAACCAAAACAAGATGTAGAATGTTGTGTTCTAATAACATATCCATTTAACGATTGCTTGTTTCTTCTTTCAGGTGCGAGGAAAAAGAAAACTGCAGCTACTCCCTATTTGGGGTGGTCGTACACTCTGGGGGCATGTCTGGCGGTCACTATATTGCATATGTGCGAGGTCAAAGGAACAACGGGAAAGCAAGAAAGGATGTAAATTCATCGTCCTGGTTTTATGCGAGTGATGTGCACATCAGAGAGGCTGCATTGTCTGAAGTCCTTCAGTCTGAAGCTTACATTCTGTTCTATGAGAAGATGTAATTGTCGATTATTTTAAGTTTTCGAAAATCCTCATGAAGCCGGCGAAAACATTGGGAACTACACAAGTTCGCCATTTGGAGAGTGCAGTCCATGGGGCAGGCAGAATAGGGATTCTCATGCGCTGTTGGTATGCGACCAATTGCACTCGAAACAATGCTGAGAAGAAACTCTGTGGTGGATTGGCTTCTTGGTGCTACAAGTTTTCCCAGGCGTATCGCTTGAACAAATTGTTCTTGTTTGAGATATTCAGTATACTTTGCACCCCCCACATTTGGGAGGATGCTGTTAAATCTCAAGTTTTTTATTCATCAATTATATACATTTTGAATACAAATCTGCACTAAATAGCTGGTTCATTGTATAACCTAAAAAGCTTGTGGAGATTTGTTTCGATGGATCGCTTCTTTGCTACTGAATAACACTTGTATGAAATTAGATTGTGTCTAGCATAGCATGTGGTTTAACTAGGCATGGTCTGCAAACCTGACCGCCTATAGCAAAAATTTCTCAGATAAACTATTTGCTTTGAGATTTGAAGCTTTAACTATTTCAATTTTTATCACATAAACTATTTTCTCTACAAAATTCAAGTTTTGTTAAATTATTCTCCAATAAATAATTTAGTAGTATTTTGTTCTCAAATGTTATCACAAATGACAAATCAACTACCCATCCAGATTATGGTGCAAAAATGTTAAATTAGCTATTCTTTTATGGGCAATTTTAAATTTACCTTAATAATCAATAAAAATTAAATCAGACCTAGACTCAAAGAGCTAGATATTATACTAGTTGTTCTCATAGTGTGCCCAATTAATTAAAAGGTTACAACTTTACTATAATAGGACAAAAAATATTCCTACCAATCTAAAGGCTCCTGGATTAGATACCGTGCTAGATTAAAAAATCAAATAACAAACCACCTGATTAAACCACCACACCCAGGCTTCCCATCTTGGAGAGAACATTAGCTTGATTCCCCACTAACATGTAGACCAAACTGTAGCATCTTTGAAAATATTGTAATAAGTTTTTAAAAATAAGATTTTTTATTATTTTAATCTTAACGCAACAATAAAGTTACTACTGCGTGGTCACAAATTAGAATCAAAGCAACCTCTTACAAAACAATAAAAGTAGACAATAAACTCACCTAAGAAAACCCGCATTTGCAAAAACTCCCTACAACAATCTGCCCAAACAATAAAAGCTTTTTAAAACTATTTGCCAAAAAAACAAGCCATTTGATTTACTGTATAATTTTCACAAGAACATGCGTTAAGGCAAACATAATTTTTCAACAAAACACAAGCATTCAAAATAAAGAAGATTAGGAGTGCGGTGGTAACATGGTGCCAATAATAATATAAGCTTCACCATCGTCACACTTGACTGGAGAAAGTAAAACACGCAGCTAGCAAATATATGCATTTGGTCCACCATTTTAGTTTACAGTCATAATTATTAGCAAAATCAAGAACCAAAATGGTCCTCTACGGTTGAAGGCCACCTCCAGTTTGATGCAGCATAGCGTCAATCTCGTCGCCATCTTCCATCTCAAGCTAGAAAGGGAAAAAGCAATTGTTGAAGAGGGCAAGACGATGGAACTAGATGAGGAAAAACTTAGTGATGATCTACTCACTTCTTCTGGAGTTTGCTCACCGCGGAGCCGACGGCCATCAAACAGGAAAGCAATGGAATTGAAATCCACAGATTGGCGATCACAGTAGGCATTCATGAGTTTCTTCAGCTGAGTGCTGCGCTTGATCCGGAAGAAGACTTCATTTCCATCCTAAGGAAAAATTAAAGAAAAAGGAAAATAAAGACTGTGATATGAAATTCCCATTAACTTTAATGCATGAAAATAATGATATTTTCAAGGATAAAATAACAACATGACCTGATTTGGCATAGTAGAAATGAACCAGCCAACACAATTCTATTACACCATAACGGTATGCTTAAAACAGTTAGAAAGCCTTGTTCGTGGTCTGGGATGTACCAACCAATCAAACTTAATCTAGAAACGTCTCTCAGACAGAATTGAGAAGAATCGTTGACTGTAAGACTAAGAGAGAAATATTTGTTGATTGGGCCTACTATTGTCGTGCTAAGTTTGGCAAGGATTAAGTCAAACAATTGAAAGAACAAGCATTCTTCCTCTCATAGTTTTGACATAGGTAATAGAAACAAGGTGGCTGTAAGACTAAGAGAGAAATATTTGTTGATTGGGCCTACTATTGTCGTGCTAAGTTTGGCAAGGATTAAGTCAAGCAATTGAAAGAACAAGCATTCTTCCTCTCATAGTTTTGACATAGGTAATAGAAACAAGGTGGACGGATGGCATACAGTTAATCGAGGATGTGAACAGTATGTTCAATATGACAGCATATCATTATAGAATCCAATTCGGTAGACAAAAACATAGGATTTTGACTAACCCAAACTACTTTCTCGGATGACTTAGGACATCATCAGACTTTTTGTTTGCAATACATAAAATCTTTGAAGATATTACTGTATTTTTGGGAACGTAAAAAGGGAGTGGACAACTTACAACTCATGACTTTGTACATGTTAATGTTTTATCAGTCTGACTGAAGCATCAACTTCAATTTTGTTCTCCTCATTGTAGTAGCAAAGTTGTATGGCAACTTACAAGCTGTGACCCATAACAAACTAAAAGCAGCCAAATGTAGGACCTATTGCCTAGTGCTATCGGTATGAATTTGTTTTCTAGAGATTAAAGGACTGAGTTAATTGATCCCTATGAACAGTGCCATAAGTTAAGTCCTATAGTTATATCAATTTCTTTTCATTATCAAGAGAAAAATGGTGAAGCTAGACAGCAAGGTTGGCAATAAGTTTTTGATAACAATATGCATCGTTTTCAATTTGAGTGTCTTTTTTGTATATGAAAAATTTATATATAATAGTATTCACTCTCTACCACTATGTTTTTTTTGCAATAACTAGAACATTATGATAAGCTTCCTCAATTGAAATAAACAAAAAATACTTCCCTTCTCCATGGGTTTCTGGCATAAATCTGTTAATAACTGAAAATGAGTCCACCAAAACTCATCCTTAATGAGACACTACTTGTGTAAACTATAAAACTAGCTATTTAGCCACACTTAAAAATATGTGGTCATTTCATTTTGGATCATCACATGGGTTCTACTCCTATCATGTTATAATGGTCCTAATCAGTTTACAAACATTCCTTAGCAACTACAACAAATTCATATTCATTCAATATGGTTTGTCATATGGACTAGATTTATCATTGTAGCAACTGTGACAAAAAAAAATACATTAGAATCCAATCAGCCACTAAAACTAAGGGAGTCTACAAGTTGTTTATGGAACTATATGCATTATATAGAATAGTATACACTGAACTTAAAGTAAAATAATAGAATACCCAAGGGTAACAAGATTTTTTTGGATTGATGAGTTTATTCTATGAATAAATATGACAGAAGATGGATTAACTAAACAAGAGAGCCATTATAAGATGTTTTTTTATTTTAATGATGAATTTATCAATGTAATATATAATGAACTAATATTCATCATTTTTTAAAGAAAATTAATTCAAATGCAGGAGATATTGATTAACAAATAAATAAATAAAGTAATTTTTAAAGAGAAAAATTGCAAATTTAGACATTAAGCAAGGTAATCTGAGTCTGTCCAATACAACACAAGATGCTTCGTGCAAAAGGCCTGATCAACAATAGGGTTAACAAATAGGGAATGAGAAAATAAAAGTATCAAACACGAAATCAAGTGTTCGCCTTTAATACTAGATTGATGCAACAAAAAAAAAAACTCACGCAACCTTTATTTCCTAAACAGATATGGATCTTAAGAGAAGGGTTGCCAACACCATCACAACCTTGAAATGATGCTATGGGATAATGAACATAAGACCAGTGTAATACAATATGTCTCACACTTTTGCTTGTCCTCTTTAGAGTCACATTGATTATTACTGAGATAATATTAGGCTCAGTTGTCATAGTTACTAACTTTAAAATCAAGTAGACAACTAAATCTAACAATGGGGTGACAAACCCTT
>JBBPFQ011004615.1:0-10793 GCA_037974815.1 Kaempferia elegans | reverse complement strand
TGGTTTCATTACATCCGACGAGACTTTTTGCTATAATGTTATGCTGCAAAAATAAAATTAAAAAAAAAAAGTAAAATACATATACAACAAATCAAGATTTTACATGTTTTAGAATCCCAATTCCTTGTCCTATTAATACCGATTAATCCTAAGAGACTAAGATGCCATCCTTGCCTATTATCTAATTCACTTCACTTTACTAAGACTTTACCCATCTAACATATAATCAACCTTGATCTACTAAGACTTCTCGTCTCATACCCAACATCTGATCAACCTCAGTTTGTCAGGATTTCATCATTTCTAAACATCTGATCTTTCTTGATCTGCTTGAACTTCCTGTCTCATGTGTATCAACTTTGACCTGTCAGGACTTCACCATTAACAAGTGTTTGGTTAACCTTGACTCACTTGGATTTCACCTTTACCAAGTGTTTGATCATTCCTGACCCATTTGGACTTCGTCTTTGTTAATTTTCTATTGGACTTTCAACTATTGGTATATGATCAACCGTGACTCATTTGGACCTCTTAACTTGTCAACTATTTATTGGACTTTCAACTATCAAGTATCTGATTAACCATGACTCACTTGAATTTTTCACTATCAAATATCTTATCAGCTTTAATCTACTTAAATTTTCGCTCAAATATACACATTGACATCAATTTTAGTCAACCACACCCATGGTTAATTGCACTGATAATCTCCCTCTCTAATAAACTTTTCTTTTACTTGTCATCTCACTAAGAGTCAACAAACATATTGATCAAATATTAAAACTCAACTTAAATCAATTCAAATTTGAAAAACTTAGTCAATTTATCCGAGGTCAATTGCACCCATAATTAAAAATTTATAATATTTTATATTCATATTTAACTGACTATATATCCTAAAGTCAGGAAAACAATTTTCTTACCTCCAAAAACATTACAATTTACTTTTTTTTTTTTTTTTTACCAAAACTTTGAAATGGGTTAAAAAATTTAGTATTTTATTATTCAATCGAAGATTCATACGACCATTTGACTATATGTTGTCTAATCCTATTTCTCTAGTTAATTTTCCTTAGTACTATGGTGTAGTAAAAAAGCATAAAGTTATTATCTAGGCATCCGTAGTTAAATTTTTAACTAGGACATGCAACCATGGGAGATTAAACTTTTTCTTCTGTGAATACTGATCGATTTATTCTAACTGCCGGTGGAAAATCTATGTAAAGTTGGACTGATCGCCCAAGTTTGAGATTAGCTGATTTATTATTTTTTCGGTAGCCAATTAACTTAGAGGCACTCGTAGTGCCTTTTCTTCTCTAACAACGTCTTCAATGGGGGTTGCTTTTCTATGGGAGCTAGAACATTTTCTGGTTGGCCAGGTAATTGGAGTTTTTTTTTGTAGTCAGACTGTCTATGAGCAATACATACAATTTTGCTGTGAAATTCTGTGTTAAGCACCAGGTGCTTGTCCTATCTGAATGTTTCCACCTTGATATGTGGAATTGTTTTAAAACTTTTTTCTGCAATTGAAACAATACTTGCATTCTTTATGCAAGGTGATGTCAGTTCGATATTCTTTTCTGATTGAGTTGGTCCGCTTGGAATTTGGATTGCAAACTGCAGTTGGATGTTCCTTTACTAGATTTCCTTTCTGAATTTTTGGTAAACTTTTTTTTTCGTTCTTCTTTGATATGTGTCATGATTATTAAGTATTTTAACAACGAGGCTAACATAATTTGTTTATGTTGAACTTGGAACAAATACTCTTTTTCATTACATGCTTAATACTACAAAATTTCATATTCAACAACTTTGCTCTCAAATTATTGAGTAATTCTGATTAAAATTATTATAATTTTTTTAATTTTATATTTTACTTCTCAAAAAAACAATTTAAGTCATAGAATAAGAGGAAGGATAAGGATACAAGATAAGGTTGAATGCCCTAGCATGTCCATTGAAGCAATTCTCAACCCTTTATTAACTGCAGCAGAATGAACGGTGGAAAACATGTGAAAACTCGTACCTTTCGATGACTGAAAAATGGGTAGTGTTGCAGCAGGAATGAATGACGTATCAATTTCTGGGGTCTATAGCAATCCATAAAGATAAAAAGTATTCTTAGTCCAATCAACCTCACTCTTAGTGGATCCAATTACATGTAGGTCCTCCTCTACGCTGATTCAATTCATTTAGATTTCCCAACTTAGCACTGTATTTACACCCAACAAAAACAACAACAAATGGAGAATGAATGACATCTTTGTTTTGGCCTGAAAATAAAGGTAAAAAATTGGAATTAAAAAAAAGAGAGAGATAGAGAATTTTTAGTTAAAAGATAATTTGCAATGATGGAATCCTATTGCTTATGAAAACCAATATGTTTCCGAGTTGCTCTTTGCTTCTCACTGTGTTTTGACAATGACCACATGAATATCCTGTTGGATTGGATAAACTTGACCTGATCAGCTTACACAAAACTAGATAAGATGAGCTCGATGATGTCCACTTCAATGTTTCATCCTCAAGAAGCTTCCCACAGCCCAAAGCATTTGGATTGGTACACCATCTCGTGGTGCCCCACCCTCCACTCTGAACCCTAATTAATCCATTAGCGACAAACAGGGATGAGTCATGCAGTGGAAATAGAGAGGTGGCAGGTTGGTCAACCACAAAGTATGATTTCATCATCCAAATTTCCACTTGGCCATCTGCCATTAGAAGGCTCTGCATTGTTTAATCTGTGATTTGCGTCATGTTGCAAGCTACCCAAAAGGCAGAGTGGATTGGGGAGGTAGCCAACACAACCAAAACCAAATCATAACTAGATTTTCTAATAAATCTACAATTAATCAGCCATATTTAAAAATTTGTTCTGCCATCATCACACTGCTCATCTGTTTAGATGGATAGAGTCCAGGAGCTTGGAAAATGACTGCAAATTATTTCAGTTGCGTGCGTATTGGTTAATGATACCATAATAATATTAAATTTTTTTTTGATGGTCAACTTTTTTATTTGTATTTAGTTTCTTAAGTTGGCCAACCATATAATCTACCTTGTTGATTTTGTCCAACTAGATTTTGGATTTTTATCTTAATGCTAATGTTGAGTTGATTGGACACTTAATCATTAATTTTATATTTTTTAAACTATAATACAAAGTAGTAGGAAAGTAGGATACAAATCAATTGTAGCATATAGAAAGGGATTGCTGATGGTAGGCAAAAATAATCAACAAGTAGGCATTTGAAAGCTTTGAGATAGATCATAATCAAAGGAAGAAACGGCTGGGATAGCCAAATCTCCATTCAATTTAATGCTTGCTTCTTCCCTCTCTCTCCGTCCAATTCCGTATCTTCCCCCTCTCCAAACTATCCATACTCCACCATTTCTTCCTTTTCCTCCACCCTGTTTGGCTTTTGGATCTTCTCCTGAGGTGAAAGGCAAGACCTTGAAGAAAAGCTTCCACCTTTTGTCTTGCTGCTCTTCGATGGTGAGCGCTGACACCTTCGATTGTGTTATTCTTCTCTCTCGCAGTCCATGTGTATTTGATGCCTAACTATACTTCTAAGTTCTTGTTGGATCCTTTTTTTCCTCTGTTTTTGACAAAGGCACCGCCTTTCTGAAAATTTTGTCGATGTCTGAGTCTAGCTAGAGTTCTTAAATTTTCCAGATTGTAAAAATTTAGCAATCGTCGAAATCTGCGTTTTCCTTTCTTTCTTGATGCTTAAAATGCCGTATTCAATTCCCCCTTTTGTATATTTTTCGCTTTCAATTGCCTATCCAAGTTAAATACTTTCTCCTGAATGAGTTTAGTTAGTTCTATCTGGCTGAATTTTACCTTAAAATACGTTGAAGTGGAATTTCCTTTGAAACCTAAATTTTTGTTATTCTTTCTGTTTGACCTGTGAAGTGATGGGGGACCATTTTGTGATTCTGGTGGACCGATTGCTAACAGAGTCAACCCTTGGAGCTGCCATTGAGAGCATAAACCAAGTTGGGTCAAACACAAAAATTGCTTCATTGTCAGTTGCGAATGAAGTCGACTCAACTCCGAACAAGAAAATAATTGTGAATGGTACGTTCGCTGGTAAATTGGTCGAATGTCGAATTTGCCAAGACGAGGATGAGGATACTAACATGGAGATCCCTTGCTCTTGCTGCGGAAGCTTAAAGGTAAACCTTCTTTCCATTGTCAATTCACTAAGTTATTTGTATCCGTTTCAGGTGATGCTGAATTTCGTAGTTTCATAGTTTAATAGCATTAGCATAGTAATGCTGCTTTGTGAAAATTCAAGAAAGAACTTGGTTTGCAAGATGTGATCTAAGAAATGAGAATCTTTTGTCGAAATTGGAAGTCCTCCCTAGGAGATCTAACATACAAATCTTGTCCCTTAACACAAACTATGCGGCTTGTTATCTAGTATGCTCCTTAATGCAAGCCTTTTCCGCGTTTCTTTTAATTTATCTCCTTCAATTCCTTCTTGAAACCTTTTACTTCTGCAGTATGCTCATCGCAAGTGTGTGCAAAAGTGGTGTAATGAGAAGGGCGACACCAAATGTGAGATATGTCTGCAGGTACTTGTTAGTGTATTGCTTATTAATCTTATTATTGATTAACAATGGTATCGTGACCATCTCTCGTTACTTTTGATGTACTCGGTTCAGCAATTTAAACCAGGATATACTGCTCCTCCCAAGTTGTTTCTTTATGGGACTAGTCCTATGAATTTCAGGTGCTCTTTCTTATTCTTTTTTGATCAAAGTGCTTAAAGTATTTGTCTCCCAATGGTTTTTAATTGGCCATAGCATACATGTTTAGGGGAAATTGGGAAATTTCGAGACAGGATATTCAGAGTCATCAGTATATAGCAATGACTCAAACTGATCGCGTTTACCTCAGACCCAACTATAATGACTATGCAACTTCTCACGATCGAAGCATTATGTACTGTCGCATCGTTGCTGCTTCAGTGAGTTCCATCTTCACATATGCAAAACTTAAACCTCTTAGAATGAATGGTTCTAATAAACATAATGCTTTTGGTTCCAGTTCATGGTCGTTTTGATTCTACGCCATTCTATCCCTTTAATGATAAGTGGTACTGAGCAATATTCTATCCCATTTTTCACAGTAAGGTTTCCACTAATGTCATAACACATCATAAAGCATTCCACTATACTTCATATTGACATTTGCTCTTTGATAAAAACATAGCTGTTGCTATTGAGGATTGTCGGGATCGTATTGCCTCTGTACATTATGTTGAGAGCCATTACCATATTCTACCAAAGGCGACAACTACATGTAATTCTACATTGCTACTTCTTTCGGGTAAAATATCTAATCTTTCTTCGTGTAGAAGGCTTACTCAACATTGTTAATTATAAATGCAGGAAATGAATGAAACTTCTGTCCCAGTATCTCAAGCAGAGAATGAGCAATTACATTCTTTGCAAGTGATGCAAACCCGCCCATATCTTGTTCGCGTTCATTAGCTATCGTCTACTGGTATCTTCTCTAGTGAGGCATGAGGAAATTAAAGAGTAATAATGGAGAAACCCACAAGGGATTCGAAAGATTGCAAAATGCTGAATGTGCTGAATTCTTAGTTTACGTGAGGTTTGATTGGCGTCCTATACTTTATATAGGAGGTTCCAGCCAGCATACACAAATAACAAGTGTATTAGTGAACTTATAGAGTATAAACCAATATAGCTCAATGGTGGGATAGATCATCCTAGATAATTAGGAGACATCGGAAACATGATGTTGTACTTAAAAGAAGTTAGTTTGTAATTAGTAGTTTTGTCGATGTTGTCACTCTCTTCCAGTCAAAGAAGATGTAGTGCCAATTGTATACATGATGATTATATAGCAGAATACACCCTTTTAAGTTTTTGGATCTCTTATTCGATTTGGTTTATCATGTAACTTTGGTTGCTAACATAACAATTCGAAGAAATCACTCATTTTATTCTATCGGTTTCGTACCTTAATGTGTAGAATAAAACATTAGTTCAGTGAGACGATCGAGTTGGATGATTAACTAGGTAAGAAAAGATACGGGAGATTAAAACCTAGAACAAGTGATTAAATATGGAGAATAAATCTTTTAGATGTAATGAAATAAATATATTAAGAACTCAAAATAGACAGAGAAAGGTAATAAAAAAACTTTAAAAAGAGAGACTAAAGAAGTCATGCGAATGGAGTATGTATGACATGCCAAAAGGGGTGAACGAGTTGAGTTGGTCTGTTGAGCTTGTCATGCAATGCAAATATGGCGGGTAATTGATAGGTTGGATTTGTCAGGCTCAGGCCCTTTGATTTAAAATCATTAGTATAATTAAAAAATGGTGTTAAATCAGCATTATTGAAGGAGTATCAATACTTTGTTTTTTATTCGAGTACTTTAAACTATCATTTTTGAAACCAATCTCCAAGTAAACATTTAATACGACTCTCATGTTTTAAATAACACATTTAGTACAACTTTAGGATTAAGAACACCTTAATCAATAAATAAATCATTAGCTATTTTCGAACTTCTCATTTTTAAAAAAAAAAAAATTTGAAAACTTTGTATTGGACAAAGCATTTGACTTTTTTTAATTGATCAAACTTACCCTGCAAATGGTAAGTTCGATTCTAGCCGAACCCGTCCATTGATGTGTACAAATTACGAACTTTTTAGGGAAAAAAAAAGTCATATGAATATGATTTGTTAATTGATATGCACTATTGACAAAACGAATAATTCTTGCAATCCCTTCACAACATTCCAATTTTCATACACATTCACCGTTCCATTATGTTCTATCGTTCTATTCCGTTCAATCCCATCCACTCCTATTCTTATTTGTACTTAAAAATAAGTTAACAAGAGTTAAG
The DNA here is from genome assembly GCA_037974815.1 of Kaempferia elegans. Classification (NCBI taxonomy): domain Eukaryota; kingdom Viridiplantae; phylum Streptophyta; class Magnoliopsida; order Zingiberales; family Zingiberaceae; genus Kaempferia; species Kaempferia elegans. Next base: position 3,895 of record JBBPFQ011004615.1, on the reverse strand, counting down.
ATCCTTCGATGACGGTGCAACTCGTAAATAAAAACAATGAAGCCGCAAAATACAAGACCAGTATGAAAGCTAAATTCCACTGGACATCACTAATCCAGAATACTCAATCAATTACTGTTTGGCGAGCAGGTTTCTAGAAACGATACAAAGGAATCAATCCCTGCATCTGCTTATTGGTAAAAAGGTCCCAGACCATTACGTCAATGCTGGAAGAAAAATAAAAACTCGGCCAGCTAAGATACAAAGTAGTAAAGAAGCTGGAGAATTCAACAAAGCAACCGTTCCATTTCCCGACTTATTGAATGCCTGAGATGAATTTTCTATGATGCAGCAGATTCCTTTGCAATCTTCTCAGCCTTTGCAATGACTTCCTCAATGCCTCCAACCATGTAAAATGACTGCTCGGGTAGGTCGTCGTACTTCCCATCCAAAACACCCTGAAAATAATAAGACAGCATGAACATTACCGACTTAAACATTTATCTGACCATGTACACTAAGCGTTTTAAGAAAAAAAAACAAGGTGTGAGAAAAATCATGCAAGCTGAGTTGCAGATTTAAAGAGGAAAAAAAAAGGTTCAGCAACATCTGAGAAATATATTGTGCGCTAACACAACTAGCTGGCTGGAAATTGACAATGGAATAATGACTAGAACCTTAATATCTCTGCCTATGGACGTTAAAAGGGTGTAGCAGAACAAGGATTTAATTTCCCATTCACTCAGCAAAAAATAAAAAAATAAAAAAATAAATAATCAAATAGGTTCGTGTGGGACAAGATCATGTGTAGAAACCTAAACAAACTAGAAAAGTTACAACACTGTATTTTCATCAAATGTTGTGTTAGGAAAGCACGGGTAAACACAGACGGAGCGAAAATTATATTACTATCCCTAACTTCCACCCTCATAAGCCTAAAGACCAGAAGCCACAATAAGAGATCAATCACAATAATATTATAATAAAATCATAATTTTAACACAAAAGTTGAGAATAAACTGACCTGGAAACTATTCACACTTTCTTTTAATTCAACATATTTTCCAGGTGCACCAGTGAAAACTTCAGCAACATGGAAAGGCTGGCTCAAGAACCGCTGGATCTTTCGAGCTCGAGCGACAGTCAACTTATCATCTTCACTGAGCTCATCCATCCCAAGGATAGCAATAATATCTTGCAGATTCTTATAGTTTTGGAGAACCTTTTGAACACCTCTAGCAGTGTTGTAGTGTTCTTCTCCCAACACATGTGGAGAAAGCATTCTTGATGTGGAGTCAAGAGGATCAACAGCAGGGTAGATACCAAGCTCAGAAATCTAATCAGTAACAAAAGTATGTCATAGTTTTTGTCAAATGTCCCTTTAAAATATATAGCCCGAGAAAGATACATAACAAAAAAACTACACGGAACAAACCTGTCTCGACAGCACAGTTGTAGCATCAAGATGAGCAAAAGTAGTTGCTGGAGCAGGATCAGTCAAATCATCAGCAGGCACATAAATAGCTTGCACTGAGGTGATGGAACCCTTCTTTGTTGTCGTAATGCGCTCTTGGAGACCCCCAAGATCAGTAGCAAGTGTTGGTTGATAACCAACAGCAGATGGTATACGACCAAGCAAGGCAGAAACTTCAGAGTTTGCCTACAAGGTTGGAAGAAACATAAGAAACTATTCTGCCAGAAAACAGCTTCATTAATCAGTAAAATACAGAATTGACATCATTTTCCAACAGATTAGAATTTTATAGAAAGTTGAACGTGAAAATATTGTCAACAGTAAAATAAAAACTTACTTGGGTAAACCTGAAAATATTGTCAATAAAGAGAAGCACATCCTGTCCTTCAGCATCACGGAAGTGCTCAGCAACAGTCAGCCCAGTTAAACCAACTCGTGCTCGAGCACCAGGGGGTTCATTCATTTGACCATATACAAGAGCACACTTGCTTTCATTCTATGACACATTATAACAACACATGATGAGGAACAAAATAATGCAAAAAAATAAATACATAAAGCATGAAGAGAACTCCTGCAACCATACCTGCTTATCTCCCAGCTTGATGACACCACTCTCAATCATTTCCCTGTAGAGATCATTACCCTCACGAGTGCGCTCACCAACACCAGCAAAGACAGAAAAACCACCTACAGACCAAATATTACATTGCAGACAAAAACACTATGAAGTTCAACTCAATGGCCTCTCACAAGAACACACCATGGGCCTTTGCAACATTGTTTATCAGTTCCATGATGAGCACAGTCTTCCCAACACCAGCTCCACCAAAAAGTCCAATCTTTCCACCCCTCTGATATGGTGCCAGAAGATCTACGACCTGTTAATATCATAAGACATACACTATTATTTGTATGAAAAGATAGATTTGATCTCCAATAATAACAAAGAAAATATATGTAGAAATGGGTAGAGAAGAGCGTAAAGAAGCACCTTAATTCCAGTCACAAGGATCTGTTGTTCAGTTGCCTGTTCAACAAAGGCAGGTGCTTCGCGATGGATGGGAAGGAAATGATTGGTTGCTGTTTATCATCAAGAGAATTGAATAAGAAAATCATATTGACACGTTAATTAACAAAAAGAAATAATTACGAAAAAAGCAAGCAATCTTACTTATTTCTCCCCTCTCATCAATCGGTTCTCCAATAACATTCATAATGCGTCCAAGAGTGGCTCGGCCAACAGGAACCTAATAATTGGACCAAAACAAACAAATAATGTCCACAAAATCGCATCCAATCATTAAAAGAAAAATTGGAAAACAGCTCGGTATTGTTGCTCTACAATGTTCCCGCAAGTGAAACGATCAACAACCAGTCATACACTTTTGAGCAAAGCCATCAGATAATGTTCGGTCAGTTTATATCATAAGACGCCAATAGCATACGTAAAGAACTGAGGGAGGGCAAAAAAATTTTGAAACTGTAGGCATCACATTTGCCATCCAGGTAAGAAATATCATAAATATATTTTAAAAAAATTAAGCTTCTAACTTAGGACCAGATAGGATCTCTCCTGTTGTCTTGTAAATTCCGAAGCACTAACAAAAAAATTTCTTCTTGGTTATTAATTATCATATCAATCAGGACTTACTGTGATGGGAGATCCAGTGTTTAGGACTCTCTGGCCGCGGACAAGCCCCTCAGTACCGTCCATAGCGATGGTTCGCACCATACTCTCCCCGAGGTGCTGGGCGACCTCGAGAACCAGACGGATCTGGTTATCGAGCACCTCCAAAGCCGTCAGGATCGGAGGTAGACCCTCTTCAAACCTGACGTCAACGACGGCACCGATCACCTGGCAAACCTTCCCGATCGAGCCCGCCCCTGTGAACTCGTCCGTGATCTTGCCACTGGGACCCGCTGCGGCCTTGGAAGGGGTGGGGGCGGGGGTCTGGGAAGCCGATGCAGCGGAAGCGTACTCAGCGACTCGGGAGAGAAGGTAACCGGCGGGCGAGGGGCGAGGGAGTGCCCTGGGGCTGGGACATTCCGGAGAGGGGGATCTTAGCGCGGGGGAACGGCGGGCGGAGGAGCGGATGAGGGAGGAGAGAAGGCGGCGAGTGGCCATAACGGCCGGAGGTAGAAACCAGGCGAGGCGGCTCGGTCTACCCTCTCTCTCTTTCTCTCTCTGTTAGTTGGCTAGGGCTCAAATGGCGAGCTCTGAGGGGAAGCGAAGTGGGATAAAAGCGGACTTAAATGGGAGGGAGAACCGAAATTATGGCACCCGAACCCGATAACTCTTGGGCTGGATTAGGGATGGCAATGGGTCGGGTTCGGGTAGGATTTTATATCCTTCATGTCCATGCCCATCGGGTATAGGATATCCGATGGGTATACCCATATCCATTAAAAGATCGGATATCTTCTATATTTACAAGTTTT
>JBBPFQ011003861.1:0-10799 GCA_037974815.1 Kaempferia elegans | reverse complement strand
TGATTATTTGGTAATAAATATTTGACGAGGTCATAAAAGAGATACCTGCAGATTCTTTTCTCTTTATTGACAGGTTCTAAGACATCGGAGAGAACACCAAGCTGTCAGCCCTAATTATGGAGAAGAGACACCTGCCGCCTCTATATAAATGAGGGCAACCCTAAGTAATGGATCATCTAAGTCATCTTTTCACAACTTCTCTCTCTTTCTGGGTCTGACTTGAGCGTCGGAGGGGTTTCCACCGGAATTCTTCCGGTGGGTGTCCTTTAACATTTGTGTTAACCTTGCAGATTAGCCTGCCTTCGACGTCCATCTCATCACCGTTGGCTGCTGCTGATTGACTTCTTGGTATCGATCATCCACGTCGCTTATCATCGGAACATAGATATTTGCTTATTTGGACAACAATTAAAAAGGGCACCAGAATTAAAAGAAACATTAAATTGACATCTTTTAAAAAAAAAAAATTCAAAAAACGCTTACTCAATGTTTTATCATCGTAATACTCCCTATTCTAATATTATTGTTGCAACTGTTATAACATGCAGCAATTACAACGTATTGTAATTATAACATTGTTCCTTATTTTGTAATACCATTATAACATTTATGATTAACGGTCACCATATGAAAAGTTATTATATAGTTGTTACAAGGATATAATACTTTTATAATTTTTTTAAGTAGTTGCTTACTTGCTTAGTAGTTTTAAAAACTGTTTTAAAATTATTTTAATAAAATTTTAAAAAAATTAATCAAGTTGTTAAAAAAAATATTTTAATATGATAGTGTTTAAAATTTTAGAATTTAAAATTTAGTTACAAATGTATAATAACTCATGGTAGTTGTTATAATATATATATCAGTTAGTAGCAGCTAAAATATGAAAAATCTTCTATTTTATGTCAATCAAATTAAACCATAAATTTTAAATCAATAAATATGTTGCTCATGTTATAGTAGTTCCTTGATAGCTATTATAATTTCTCCAAATCTAAATTGAAACTAAGAGATGCTGGACTTCTAGGTCATCCATTATGTGTGTTTTCCGATTTACCTTGATGGCCGATGAAAAACTTCCGTGGAACCAAGGCGGTCATTCAAGGTTTGATATTACTCAGTTTGGTTAATTTTTTTTTTATAGCTACTATAATTAAACCGGAATAAAGGGTATTTTTTAAAATAAAATATGTGATGAGGTGCCTTTTGATTTTTTTTAAAAATTAATATGAAGCGCCTTTTTTATTTTTTACTCTTTTATTTAAGAAAATGGGGAAATTTTAAATATTAAACGTTTGTGATTTAAATTTTGTTTATTTTTTATTTTACAGTCTTTTTTAATATTTGGGCCGGGCCTTGCGTAATTGAAATGGGACGGACAATCCTTTGTATTTGAAATATCGTAATTCAACTATAATAGAAGGTGTCGCAAATTTCATCTTTTAAAAGTCATCTCGCATTAGGTTTGTGGTCTTATATATAATGTTAAGTATAAAAAGAACAAGCTGAAAGAATTTAAAGAATGATCAAACTCTGCTAGGCCATCAGGAAAGCTGACGGGATCAGAGAGTTCATCCACAAGGCTGGCTATCTACACGAAAGCTTTTTCCAAGAAACAAAAAAATTCAAGTTGCTGCTGGTGTTGTTGTTGTGCGCTTGCTTGAGTTGGAGAGCCTCTCCTCGAGCCTCTCCAATGCCTCTTTCATCCACGGACGCTGGCACCCTTCCTTAGCCTCAGCCACTGTCACCTGAAACGTCAAACAAATCCATGAATGAAATTTAGATCTCTAAGTAGTTTATATCTCGGGGCGAATCGAGTACTATGGCTTGAACTTTTAATTTGCTCACCCATTTGCGCTCTCTTGTTTGCATCTCCGGCCAGTCTCCGAGTTCCTCTGTGACATTCAGAGGGAACATGATGCCTTCGTAGTATGCATCATAAGTTCTGCTCTTGTACTTCCATTTCCCAAGTTTCCTCTGCGCCGCCATTAAAGAAAAAGGTTAATTATCTATCTATCGACAGCGCTGCCGGAAGGTCAGTATAATTAGGGAGTAAGCTGACCTCGATGTTGCCCTGCACTCCAGCCTCTTCCATTGCCTCCCTTGAGACTGCTTCTTTTATGGTCTCATCAGTCTCCCAACCACCCTGCCGAGGGATAGGCAAACATTAATTGACCACCTTTTCTAAGAAAATTGTTTAGTCAACAAATTCGCACGCTTTTTGTTCTCTTATGACGAACAAGAGATTGTTGGGACCATGAATTACGTATAAGAGTACTACTTGCAAATAGACATTGTTTGAAGCAATAATTAAGAACAACAACCAGAATCCCTAACAAGGAGTCAAAAAAGGTTTAATTTGATTCGATCTCTTTAGCTGAAGCAACAAATTGCATTTTATTTTGTAACACACACACACCTTTGGAAAGAGCAAGCCATTTCCTTTCGGCGAGCTGATGACGAGCACCTCCACGGATTTATCGAGTTCTTCCCCGTGATTAAACTTGTAAGGAATGCACCTGGACGCGAAAAAACAAAGCGATAAAGATCCGATCGGGCAGTAAAAACCCTAGATTTTCGGAAAGGCGCAGTCGATCTATAACGTTAATGATCTAGGAAAGGAAGGATCGATTCGGTTACCCGACTACGAGGCGACTCCCGGTGTTGCTGTAGCGCTGGAGCTGCCTTCCCTGTCGAGAAACCACCGTGACCATCCTCGATCGATCGACGGACAGCTGAGGGAGAAGGAAAAGGCCGGGGAGGAGGGCTATAAATAGGGGGCGGGTGGAAGTGGTTCGATAGCTGGGGGCCCAGTGGGCACCTCGTTCCGTTGAGAACTTCTTCTCCGTTACTCTTCGCCGTCAAACCTTATAACGATTCCGACGGTTCCGTCAAACTGCGGCAACGTCAGCCGACAATGGACATGTGCGATCGGGACTCGATGATTAGATAATGATTCGTCGATAGAGCCGCAATGCATCGCATTCGCATGCGCAGATGCGCTCCTGGTCGTCGAATAAAATATTGTACTGATGATAATGCAAACTTTTTTCACTTCGCCCCCTGCTATTCATACATTCCCGAATTAAGTTCCCTCGGGGTGGTGCGATGGTTAAGGCATAAGAGGTTGCCACATACATTCCCGAATTATATATTCGGAGTCATTTATCATTTATATACATTATCAAACTGCAACGCTTTGTGAGGTAATTACGTGAACCTCATATCTCCTCGCAATCCAATTGGCTAAAATACAGGAGGTATTTTTGCCCCGAGTATGTGTATCAGTCGAGAATTGATCTCTTACTTTATTGTAGTAAATCTGTCACTCTTTAATCAGTTAAACATCTCATAAATAGGGCCTTGCTTGTATTCGATGGGGCATTAAGTGAATAATAAAAGATGACCCCTTTACTGTGAGAAAGAACGATAAATTTTAGTTTGGAAAGAAGAAATATACGAAAGAAACAAAGAAAGGAAAAAGAAAGGTGAATAAATATTGAAAATAATTATTAAACACTACTCTTCTAACGGTTTAAATGTAAATATATTTATCAAATTAAGATAATCCAATTGTCGAACTATTTATTTCTCAATCGATAGCATTGATAGCTATTAGTCTATCCTGTGAAACTGAAACTAATACCCTAACTATAGGGAGTAGCAACGCGACAACCACCCGTGATTAGGTTACAGATCGCTCAAGCGACCACCATAGCATGTGACAGCTATCGCTCAGCGCAATTAGGTCACGCGAGCGAACGCCAGCCACCAACCCACATCGTGTGCAACAACTACCGCAAGAATGAGCATGATTAGGTCGCACGAACACCTGCCGTTGTGCGATTAGGTCACGCGAACGACCACCGTTGCACGATTAGGACACAATTGGCGTCGTGTGTTGCAGGATGAAGAACATAGTCAGATAAGAAAATTAGAATTACCTCTTATTTTATGGATCCATCCCTTGGTGGAAAGAATGTCAGCGAAGAAATTACGTCCAAAGAAAAGTCGTGCCTCGATGCATGCCTCAAAGTCGTGATCAGAATAGGATGTAGCAGCGGTTACCTACCTGGCCTCATGGAAGGTACAACTCTACCCGTGGAAACAAAAAAAATATTTTAGATCAATTCTCAGTGTGTTTAAAATGTCTCATTGGGTGTTTAACCTCTCCCATATAAAGGGTTTAAGGCTAAGGCAAAATAACCCCCTTAATTTACTTGTTTATATCTAACCAGGAGATCGACGATACTAAATCTTCAATATAATAAACAATTTGTAGCAAAACAGTGATTACGATCATGCTAGGCGTTCCTCACAGCCCGTCCTCTGGTTATGTAAACGGAGGTAAATCATCGAATCAACTTATAGTCGACCGCTAAGTTGGCTATGAGTGAGAGGGGTTATTTTCTGAGGAAATGCGCTCCCAAAGGAATTGAAACCTTGCCTCATCGTAGCAAGTTTGTCACTCCCTAGCCAACTAAGTATCTCATAGGGACAAAAATTGCATGGATGGTTTGTCCAATATATTTTGGATCAATTCTCAGTGGGTGAAAAATATCTCATTGGGTGTTTGACACTTCCCGTGCAAAGAGTCGTTATGAAAGGGTAAACTATTTTCCGTAATTTACTTATTTGTATAACCGAGGATCAATGATACTGAATCTCTAATATAATAAACAATTCTAGCAAAAAGATAATTACGCTCCCCAGACATCTTTCACAATCCGTTTTTATGTTATGTAGATGAAAGTAAATCACTGAGTCAATTTATAATCAACCATCAAATTGATTAAAAAGTGGGAGGGAAAATTTTTTTTTTAAAAGAGCACATGCCCTCCAAAAATCCAATATAATAAACAAGAACAACGAGGATGGATCTAAATCGTCTAATTCGAGATAAATTAATTTGACATTTGTGTGTTGCTGGTCCGATGCACCGTATCGGCGCCAAAGGTTTGAAATTGCGTCTTGATAAAACCTTGACGGATCCGACGAATTCAATTGTCGCCTTTTTTGATGTCGTTCAAAAATTGATGCAGCACCGTCTTGTTTTGTTTAACCTCCGTTTCATTCTGTTCCTTTTTTTAAAACGTTTTTCTTTTTCCTTTTGTAATTTCAAAGAAAAACATTGTCTATATTTTAAAGTTAGAATAACCGAATTTGATTAATCCATTTAGTCCGATTGGTCTATTCAACTTTTTAACCTTAATCAACATGATTACTAAATAACAATAATTAGTTTTATGTACCCTTTTAATCTTCAAATGAAGACACGGAGAATCATCCCTTCTATCTCAACAAGTCCGACCTACATTATCCGGCATCAATAACCAACTTGTATAAATCAATGCCGGCCCCTAGATTTGAAAGGTCTGGTGAAAAAAAATATATAGAACTTTGTATTTATATAAAAATTAATTAAATTGAAATTATAAAAATAATGTTATTAATAGAACATATAAATTAAATTTATATCACTTTTACGCTAAAAAAATGGGTCTGTTAGAGGTGGGGTCCTATGCATCGGCCTACATTGACCACCTCAGGATCAACTCTGGTTTAAATTATAGCAAAAGATGACTACGTTCATTTCATACGTTTCTCACAGTACGTACCTAAATTATATAAAAGAAGGTAAATAATTAAGTCAGTTTATAGTCAACTGCGGAATGACTACGGATGGGAGAATTTTTCTCTAAAGATATGCACCTGCTAAAAATTAATCTTTATCGTATTATAATAAATTTATCATCCTCTATCCTCAGCACCATAGGGAAACAATAACCTAACTGTTTAAAGTTGTGGAGTAAAATTCTCTATAAAACGCTAGCAATGGTATAATAATAAAATCTATGGATCGTATTTAACTCAAAACTCTAGTTCTTCTTTTATATGTCAGTATTTTCTAAACGATGCACTTGAATTTTGGAATTGCCCTACAGAGCGTATATTTTCTAAAGTGTGCCTTTATTTTCCAAAATATATATTGATCTGGTAGTATTTCTGGAAAGCTATAATAATAGTACTAGGGGATGGTCAAGTCAGACAACAAGGAAAAGCTCAACTCCCGATCTCTAATGGTTGCTTAGCTCTCGACTCTTGATTGTCGCTTGGTACTAGACTCCCGGTTGCCGCTCGGCTTCCTAACTCCCGTTTGCCGCTCGTATCTTTATTCCCGGTTACTTCTCAGGCAAACCGTACGTTATAGAAACAAAAGTGTTGGTCTCACCCACATTATTTTCAGGACGGTCGGAGAACGTAGACATTCATTTTGGAAATAATTAGGCAGTAATGGCCTTTTATTTTGGAGAACGTGGTAACGTCTGAGCAAAACGTAGAGAACTTGATAAGGTGGATCCACTCCTATAAAAAGGTTGGGGGAACTCCAGGGAGAGGTATGCGTACATATCTTTTTCCAACCCTAATTTCAGAATATCTCTTCCTCTTCATCTTCAAAACCTAACTTGGGTGTTAGAGTGACAATGTCGGGAATCATCTTGGTAATTTTCCTTAACTGTTTTTCGTCTAAGGCGACAAGGCGGTTATCCTCATGCTTTTCGTTAGTCAACAACAATGACACCTTACTTATGAGTTGGTCATCCACGATCTCAAAATTCAATGGATTCGTGGACTTGATCTGCCTAAACTGCAACTCAAACTCACAATTTTCAACATTTTCTATATGTTTTTTTTTGAAAGACTCGTGATCTTGACCCATCTAAACCGCAATACAAATTTAAAATTTTTAAATCTTTTTTATATTTTATATTTTTTGACTGGCTCATAGGTTGATCAATCTAACACATATTGAGAATTTCTCAGCTCGCTAAGATGGTAGGTTGGCTAGCTTTCTACCCCGCCGCCATATGATGGGTTTTGACAGACTTTTCAGCCCCATCACTGGTTGACCTATTTGACAGAACTAGTCTCAACCTAATTGCACGACGACCTTGGCCGCTCGACCATGGAGCCCTAGTTGCTCGGCCAGGGCCATCAGGAGGTCGTGAGGCTAGGCCTCACAACCATGACCAGGCAGTTGCACAACCAAGTCGAGCAACCATGGTGACCACGCGGTCGTGTGACCAAACGATCGCAGGTGTGTGGGGGTCAAGTTGAGCTGAATAATTTTTTATATTAAAAAAAAAAACTAGCAAGAAAGATATTTTTTGAAAAGAAGGGTGTCTTTTGAAAAATAAAAAAAAAAGTATGATGCACCTTTTAGAAAATTCTGAAACTAGAATGCCCTTATGGTAAAATGTGATTCATATTTCTATTCCTTTTATGTCACCATCGGCTCTAACGTGTTGATTCATTTAAATTTAGTTTAAAATCCTAAATTGTCCTTTTTTTTTTAATATATATATATTTGCTTTCCAAACACTTGAGTTTCCCAAGATTAATAAATTAAATTATAGCAACCCTGAGAAATTATTAGTTGCATACGTAAGTGATCGTGTCAGTAACGAAATTATCAATGTGAAACTTCATGATTAATTAATAGTTTAACAATGCCGATTAAGAAATAAATACTGTGTAAACTATTAGATGCACGTTATTTCGTACCCGATTAATATAATTAATCAAAAAAAAGGGAGCTTAAGTCAAATCACAAACGTACCTCAAACAATTAGTAAATATATAAGAAACATGCACACTTGGAATCGTCATAAATATTATTAATTTTAGGGACAAACTCGGCCGACAACCAAGTTACATAAATTAATGCGTGAGTAATTCAGCTTAAAATAAGATAGCAAAGATCTAAATGAAGAAAATATTTTTTAAAAAATAAAATATAATGAGAAATTATGAGTCCCTAAAGTAGCTAGCTAGCTTTTCTCGTGTCAAAATCACGAGAGATGTTCATGAAATTGTTCTCTATTTTCAACCTCAAACATATACGATATGGAATTTTTCTACTTATCTTTTTAGAATAATCAAAAGTAGTGGGCCGAATGACAAAGAAAAAAAGGAAAGAAAGAAAAACACAATGAAGTGAGATAATGCTCCTTTATTTTACATGGAAGATAGAAAATGGTAGCTCTATGATTGCACATGGAATATGATGGGCATGCAAATATTACTAATGACTTATTGGACGTCCATAATTTGTTATCAATTTATTAAAGAATCTCTGCGGCTGTCTTTTCTAGACTCAATGTGAATTATTAATTCAAAGATCGAACGATATTCAATGATTAGGCCAAAGCAAACCTAAAGCATATAATTTTACATAAAAATTTGCAATCTTGATTAAGTTAAAGTTCAAATATCACAAGTTATAATAAATATGCTTCAAGTGTTATCCTTTTTTTTCCCATTAAGACATATTAGGTATTCGAACCTCTTAACAAACCTCACCTCTGAGTAGAGTATAAGGAACAAATTCTTATCCGAACTGATCTTCTTCAATTTAGGATAGGAATATAGGAATAAAATTGCATTCATTTATCGACAATTCTAGAAATAAATCGTAGAATAACTATAGAGATAGTGAGGATCTGGCACTCTTTGATTGCCTTTTGCATTCCACTATTTTTTATGTATTAATTAATCATAGAAAATAGTTTTTTCAACGGGGCGTGTTTTGACTTACATGCAAGATAATTAATCTATGACGACTCTTCTAGAATTAGATCTGTTTAATTGTCATCTTTGTCAACAATCCTGCAACGATATTTGATCCAGTCTGTCTGGTGAGTCAGCGGATACTAGAGAGAATCCTATACAGTCAGATGAGATAGTTGCTGATGTGGAGCTGCACACGGATTTGTACACCAATAGACGAGCAGACAACGTTAGTGACCAAACAGAAGTCGCAGTCCTTTGTTTGTTCCTCCGACGCTTAAGTTTGCTCAAGTTTTAGTAGAGGAAATAATTTAGCAGAGTAGCGGCATAAAAGATGCTTTTTCGTACCTTTGGTCTCTGGGGGAGACTCTATTTATAACTGTATAGATTAGGGTTTCAAAGGACATGTGTCATGCATGCATTGATTTCTTTCCTTATTGGACTTTTCCTTAAATGGGTTGTTCATGATTGCAATTGCCACGTGTCTGTGTCTGATAGGCTTCTTAGCTGGCAGGGAATATTTTCTAACATTCCGTTATGCTAAACGACAGAGGATTCTTGTTTTCTTTTGCCGATCGGACTTCACCCACGTGGTTGCTCAGCCACGTAATCCGACCGGCTATTGACTTTGGCGAGTGAGCTTTGCCAACCGGTCTATCAGCCTGGAGGAGACTTCTTGCATTTGACGGGGCGGGTTGCTGGCATCTTCTGAGAATGATGCATCCGATCGGTAAACTTTTCCGATCGGCCTTATTACCCGACCGGTTATAATTACTGATCTGACCTTTCTGAAGACCAGGATGACTCAGCCCATTTTTTGATTTGACCGGGACCTTTCGTGCTGATATGACCTCTATATTGACCAGCCCTTGACGACCGGATTAATGTTAATTAATTTCTTCAAGAACTAATAGTGTGAGTTTGATGAGATAAGCTTAAGATGGATTATGTTGAGATAAGATGGATAAAAAAAAATACTGAAAGCTAAGTGATGACAAGGAAGAGGGGCCTTGTTTTCAAACATCTCTATTTCAATTTTCACAATGTGATGCTACCAAATGATAAAAAATATTCATACTGCACTGTGTTAAAAATTAAAGAAAGGATAACAAAAACAAAAAGGATGGTGTAGTTTTCCAATTTAAAAACGTCACTTTGATTGATATAGTCATGGATGATCAGCTACGGCACTGTATCATTCGATGGAAGTGGCACTAGAATCAATGATCAGCACTTCAATGTAATACAATTCATGGAACACTAGACTACACGAAAGCATCAGAATATTTTAGTCTACAAGAATTTAAATGTTCAAGATCTCAAATGAAGCAAGGAGATGCTTACTTCATCTTGACTAAAATCTTATTCTTCAAATTAAAAAGACGGTTACATATATAAAAAAAAAGATAACAACATGGGGCTGTGTAAATTAGAGATGTACAATAATCATAGATTAAAATTAGTAATTTACATGCCTTTCAACTCGCATGACGGTGGTGCTACTGTACATACACTAGCTATTCATCACCCAGATGACTGTAAATCTAGTGACTCAACAAGACGAGAGGACCTTCTTCGCCTTTTACCATCGGGAGTGAGCCTGATGATGCTGCCTTTGGCAAGCTGCTCAACCGAGAACTTGCCATTTTGAACTTCAGATTCCAATGGTGAGTCGACTTGGGAAGTGGAATAGACTTTTCGGCATCCTTTTCTAAAAGGTGATTTCACCCTCTTCCTAGCTGAACGGATCACGGATTCTCCCCTCCTGGTATACTTGCCACAGAGTCTGACATAGAAAGGATTTGTAGCTGTATGACATATAAACTCTTCACAAGCTGGAGCCTTCTGAAGGTCAACATTCCCATTATTAACCTGAAATGTAAAAGTATAATCACCAAAAAGTGTGCAGAAAATTGTGCATTCTTGCAAGAATTGTTTGTCTGCAAGTCTTTAAATTAAAACAGGTAACCAAATAATTTTTTTTTAAAAGTTCAGGAACAGGTAAAAACCAGTTGGAGAAGGGCAGAAAATGTCCTAGCAATTTCATGTTTGGGTTGGCCGTTCACAATGTTAGAGAAGGAAATGCACCCATCAGCGTCTGCTTTCGACAAAGCTTTGTCCATAATTCTCTCACCGTACACATGGATGTCAAAAGGAGGTCGTGTCTCCTGTATTTACAGTCCATTAAAGATAATAATACTTCATAAAATTCAGAAGAAACGTGTGTT